>OX246746.1:11872982-11975027 GCA_945910005.1 Isoperla grammatica | reverse complement strand
ACTGTGGAAAGAGATTTCAAGACAATATATGAAAAACCTGATGACGGCGGATGGAAAAACTGAGATAAATCTGGGCCGTCGCGATTACATCACCCCTGGTTGGGATCTGCTGTCCTGAGGTAAACAAGGCAGCAAAGATAGCAGTCGCATCGCCTACTATCAAGTGGGTGTTGCCCTCAGCTGTGCGGGTAATTTTTTTTTTTTTTTTTTAACAAAATTTGCGATTCCTAGATTACCTAAATATTAAAGGTTTAAAGTATTTTAAAGTATTTAGCCCTGCGATACGTTATGGATCTGATCGACCGACGCTTCATGACCTACTTCCCAAGTGCGTCGTTAAACTAAAAAAGATACAAAACAATCATCATACGTCTTACGTGTGACGTAGAATGAATGAATGAATGCAATAAAACTTGTTTTGGTGAAGCAAACTGGTGGGCAGTAGGAAACTAGTTTCTGACCCGAGCCTGGGATTTCACGCACCTGTCTACGTCATCCTGATGTGCGTGTTCTGCTTACGTCACGACTACGCCTGTCTCACTCACTCACACACGTCACGTACGAATATGTGGGTTAAACACTTCTATTCTATTAATAGATTTAATGAGTTTTTGACATCAGAAGATTAACAACATTTGTTTCCTCTCTCTCTAGCGAAAGACTTTTGTTACGTCACTATTATGTTACAAGTATATGTTTATCACTACTGGGACTCGAACCCTGGTCATCTGGTTATATGAACCGGTGCTGTCCCCATCATTGCTCGTAGAAAAAATATGTAATATATATATATATATATATATATATATATATATACAATAAAAAACAAATAATAAAACAACAATAATAAAAAAAAATAATAATAATAAAACAATAATAATAATAATAAAAAACATGAATACCCTATTAATAAATAGTAATGTATGTATGTATGTATTTATGTATGTATGTCAAGCCTATTTATGATAAATTCATTCGATTTGTGTCGTGCCAATATCGAGAACTAAAAAGAATTTCCTATTTTGACCTACATGGCCATTTTTCTAATGTTTTCTATAGGATGGAAGATAACTTATTTGCTCTAGCTTTACATATTGTATTTTAACGACTACACAGACAACTGTCAATTATTTTCACTTCCTCATTCAACCCTTCACTTCGATTCAATTTCTGAGAGTTGAGAAACCTCCAACCAACACTTTGTTAGTTCATAAAAAAAATCTGAAATCATTCTAAGATAATGTGACATATTTAATAATATCAGTACCTACCTATTATAATATAATCGGTGTCTATTTGCACGATGTCGTTATAAGACAAGAAACATATTGTCACAAAAGCAATGTATAACATTCAAGACACCACGAAAAAATATCACTTCCATTGGCCATGGAATTCTTCAGTACAATACGTTCTCGATAATAATCGATTAAAACACAAAGAAAACACATAAAAAACAATATGTATTGAGCAATAATCCGAGTACCACCTTGCCCTTCGTTGTCACGCTTGCCGAACACGCGAGATGACATTGAAAGTAGCTAACGACATTCATTTTGTGTTCATACTCAAGAAACCCACCTTTTTATGCGTTCCACAACTGAAGAGAAACAGAGAGGTAGTCATAATTATTATTGGCGTCACCCGAAACCTGACTCATTGTGCTTCCATCACTTTGATTTTGAACACTATCTATTGTGGTTGAGCTATTTTTCTACGATTGCGATTATGATTGCGATCCCGATTCCGATTCCGTTTACGATGCCGACAATTGTGGTTGAAGCTAAGCTCCAACCACAATTGTGGCATATTTTATTTGATTCCTTCTAATTAATATCACTTACGTCTACTTTTGGGATATATAATATACAAACCTGCGTGACATACCACAGATTTTGAGATAATTACGGAAGTTTCAGGGGCTTCATTCGGAAATTACGTAATTTCAAACAAAGTATCGATATCTAAGAGAACATGAGTATATTCATTTAATTTGATTCCTTCTAATTAATCTCAAATACATCTACTTTACACATATCTAAACAATTTTGCGTGAAATGCCATAGATGGTGAGATAATTACGGAAGTTTAACGGGCTGTCATTCGAAAATTACGTAATGTCACACAGTAGCGATTTGTAACAGAACCTGAGTATATTCATTGAATTTGATTCCTTCTAATTAATCTCAAATACACCTTTTTGAAGCTTATGTGAACATACCTGCGTGACATGACATACCACAGATTATGAGATAATTAAGTAAGTTTCAGGGGCTGCCATTCGCAAATTACGTAATTTCAAACAAAGAATCGAGATGTAAGAGAATCTGAGTATATAATTATTTAATGTGATTCCTTTCTAGTAATCTCAATTAGGCCTAAAAAGCACGCGGTATAAAATAAATAACGTTAAAATTATTTAAAGTAAATTTAAGAACCTAAGTTTGATGTCCTTGTAGTCATAGAATTTTAACAGCAAAACGTTTAGTTTTCCAGAACTTGTTAATCAAATTGAATACTTTTGTCAATTAATTATACTCGCGGTGAACACAATATCCTGGCACTGTTCCAGAGACAGATCCCGGTACGAACACTCAATCACACATCTTAAGTGTGTCAAGTTTACCACTGTCAGTACTCAGTCCAGTTAATAACAACCATGAGTGACGCATTTCTTTAGCAATATATTATGCACTCTATATTTGAAACAGGATTAATCTATGTAAATGCTGAATGATGATGAGGATGAGGTATGATATGTTTACCAGTGTGGATAATAGTTGTCAAATATCACCACAATAATTATAATTACACAACTAGTAATTTTAATATTTGCTGTTTGGTGAATTATGAAGTAATTTTTATAAAAAAGAATATTTGAGAGAGCGGGTTTTAAAATGAAATAGTACGAGACCGTTAAGTGAGAAATATTTCCTAGTCAACGATCAGGCAGACAATTAGCCTCCGTCACTAATTGACGCTACTTAACGCAAAAAAAAAAAAAAACAAAACAAACAAACAAACAAACAACAGTAATAATGTTGATGACACATTACTTTGTCTTTTGCCAATTCAAAAAAAGTGTTCATGTTTTCATAAGACCAAATTTTGATACCAGTGCATGTTCCTTTTGTTGCATATTTGCAAAGATGTATAAAAAAAAACATCTGCAACAAGTGGAGGACAATTTAAAACTGTTTCACACATTCACTAGTATAATTTGTTATTCAAATAAATCTCTACTCCAACGAAAATGTTTATTTTACATCTATTCTGGAAAATAAATTTCATTCAACTATTGTCAGCCTAAAGGCAGAACAGATTTCTACTTCTACCTTAGTAATTTTGCTTCGTGATGATAACTTAACGCATAATTACCATTTCGATTCAGCTAAAGTATTCAAACCCAAACTTGCAGT
Source organism: Isoperla grammatica (assembly GCA_945910005.1). Taxonomy (NCBI): domain Eukaryota; kingdom Metazoa; phylum Arthropoda; class Insecta; order Plecoptera; family Perlodidae; genus Isoperla; species Isoperla grammatica. The sequence goes on along the minus strand of OX246746.1, from coordinate 11,971,608 downwards.
TTCAAACACTTCAAGCAATTAAGCCTTTGTTATTCCAAGGTACGACTTCTTTCCCGGCAGCAATTTATTGAAAATAAAAAACACAATTATGTTTCTGTTATGATCCTTAAAGAAATGTATAGGCCTTCATTTATCACAACTTCAACCCGGAAGAGAATGTTAATATAATCTAAAATACATCGAGTTAAAAAAGGGGACGTGACTGTGTAAACTGAAAAGCATACGTCGCACAGGTTATCGGAGCTAATTGAAGGATTTCTTTAAAACTTTTTATCAATTCAATTTAATTTGTTGATGATGAATTTACATGTCTCGTATGAATAAATAGTGTGAAAATAGATTATTTCTGAAAGATTCTTCTTGCATGCACTTTAATCACGCTCGCTATATTATCAGACAACACATTGTAAAGTATAAGTACACATAACCTGTACGTTTTATCTGTTTATTTTTTTTTCTCTAGAACGATTTTAGCTATCTTAAAATGAACTAATAGCTATATTGGTCGAAATAATAAATGTATTGTATTCTCAATGTATACGATAAGGTTGCACTTCATATCATCAACTTGTAGTTCTGCATAGCTCTTATACACCTGTTCAACGGAGGCGTTTGTTTTATAGTTTCAACAATGCATTGGTTTTGAGTACTGAAGTGACCATGAAAGCGTTATTAATGTAATTTAACAACGAAGAAACGATAGTTTCATAACACGTGCTATAATTCTAGTTTCGTTCCACTGTAATTACGACATTAAACATAAAAAACAATATAATTAGTAAGAAATATTATCAGCGAACTTTACCACATCAAAAAGCACTGTTGGTAGGTAGAATGTTATAATATTGGCCCAATTTTTTCCGCCCATGGCACCTGTTAGTAACATTGACATATTATGTATGTAACCCAATTTACGATCAAGATTGAAAATCACAACACATATAAATTAATTCCATTGTAGGTTCGAGAATTACAATACGTTCTGCTGTGAAGAATGTTTCATGATATGGAAATAATTTTAGTCTAAAAACAATTTATCTAAAAATACGTGAACTTTAGAATTGTAGCCTAATCGGAGATTGAAATAAAGCCCGTATCACATTAGGATTCCAAATGTCAAATTATAATCTTAGATTCGAGCTTACGATTGGCGACGCATGCACAGTAGCTCAGTTTGGCCAGTCTACGACTGCAATCTTTTTATATAGACCGAGCTCTAAAGTAAAATCATAAATAATTGTCAATACGAGTCACGTGAGCTAATATGGGACGAGAACGGTTAAATGCATACTGAGCCAAGAACTTGATTATTTATTTGTTCGTGATTAAAGCTTGTCTTATTATTATTTTATTTATTTTCTAGATGCACATCCTAAGTACACTACCTCACCACCGATCTTCATCATCTCAACTCCGACCGTTAACTGAATCTACTTTGCAAGATTTGTTGTGGTCTGGCTCATGAAGACAGTCTACACTCTACAGTGACTAACAGTAAAGCACACACATCACTTAGCGAGTAGTTTCTATAGATCAACCGTTACAAATGCGTAATTCCCCTTGATGTGTGCTAAAGTGGGTTCACAGCAACCTTGTGAATTCTGACGTCACAGACCAGTGAGTTGGAGCCAATCAGCGGGTGGCTTTTTCAAATATTGACATTTGATTGGCCGATGCTCACTCATCTATGACATCAGCATCCACAAGATTACTGTGAAACGACTCTTATTAGCTGGCATTACTACCAAAGATTAGATACACGTTACTTCGCACAACGCTTTCTGATATTTATTCATTATTGTCAACAATAGTCTATAGCCTACTTTCGAAGACAATGTTATTACTATATTCTGTTTTTTTAATATTAATTTTTTTTTTCCATTTTAATTGTAGATTTCTTGCGGGGGGTGGGGGATCAATGGCTATTGACCAATACATTATTTTCGGGCCTCCTAAGCGTTGGGCCCTCCGCAGCCGTGTTTCAGACAGTACCTCAACTACTAAGCCCCTGATTAGCTGATTGATCTTACTTTAATATCGTTGATTGTTGGCTGTCGTCTAATCACTACTATCTACTAATAAGAGTTGCTATTTCCTACAAATGGCTTGGCTTATTTGCTACAAATAACTTTCCACTCTACCAGAATTCCACGCCTACCAGACCGACCCTAATAATCCTTCCTATTCTCAGTCATGTAACCTAGGGTCAAATGCATAGTCGTTCCTCAGTTGCTCCTCAACTCAGCCTTTCCTCAGACTTGCCCAACCACCAATCACAGAGCAGTCCACATGCCAATGCTGCTCTGTGATTGGTGGTTGGGCGAGTCTGAGGAAAGGATGAGTTGAGGAGCACGTGAGGAACGACTATGTATCTGACCCTAGAATGCTTGTGACTGAGGAAAACCTCGAGGGAAACCCTTCGTTTGGGAATGCCGGTATCATGAATCGAACCATCGACCTCCCAAAGGTAAAATTAAGTCTCTGTATTGAATGTGTGTGTACCAGTTAGGATTTCATTTTCGTTTATCAGAGATTACCTGTTAGTGTTTAACTCACTCCACACGGGTTGTTAGTTACTATGGCAACCAGATGCTGTCACCCCTCTCTCCACAGGCCATAAGTATCAGGCAAGTATGAGAGTTAGGAGGTAGACTATCCACGCCGCGTTGGTTGGGTGGCAATCAATACCTCCCACCCACCCACATGGCAAGTGTTTGTTTATTGTTTTAGGCTTTCAATGATTATCGTGATCAGGAAAACATGTTGTCAAAGAGAGTATTAAAGTGCCTTGTCCGTTGACTTGATGAATTCAGGGTAAAACGTACTCTACTTTTAGATAATGTAACATGTTCTTGTCTTGCAACGGAAAAGTAATTTGGGATTTCCTATTTTTGTAAAGGAAGAATTGATTTCTATTTAGTTAATGACATTTCGTCTGTGAATTCAGAAAGCAGGTAAAAAGAAAAACGTCCTACAGCAGAAACCAGGAACATCGATTCTGTTGTTGGAGGAAATGTGAATGAATTGTGAGATCAATTCTGCATTGGACATGACGTGTGTCTGAAATTAAAAGATTTAAAACAATAACAAGTACAATAACAAACAACAGGTTAATGTAAAAAAAAAATCTAAAATACCTTCATCTTCGTTCGCATTGCGTTTTCATACTAGAATAATAGAATTATTAAATGTTAATTTAATGCCATACTCTAACGTGTACGTATATTATCGTAATTGTGTGATTATCTAAGTTTGTTGAACAAAAATTATCGCCTGCAAAACATTTCATATCCATCAATGATTTGGTGACCTCGAGCGGATACAATAGGCCCAAGCGTTTATGCTGCTTCCGAAAAAGTGGTTTTCTCAATGTCACCTTCCTGACTATCTGTCTGTCTGTCTGTACCTATCTGTCGATCTGTCCGTTTGTCTTTTGGTTCACATAAATGGAGGTATTCCGAGTTATACCACTCAAGAGGTGCCGAAGAGATTTGGGACTAAATCTTCGAACATATATAATACAGAATTCCGCATTTCAAAACAAATGTTTTCAAGAGTATGTATGAAGTGTGCCATTATCAACAATAATGATCGACTTCAATTTACGTAAATAAATTCAATCTTTATCTTAGAAATGTTTTTTGAGGTATCTTTCGTTGTACGTGCGTTTATGTTGTAGTTGGAAATGACCAACGTAGTTGCTAGCTCACCTATACGCGAAATGCACTCGTATATGAATAAATCCTTATTTTTTTAAACTATTGCATTTTAATTATTATTGACCCTAATAATCATATAAAGACACATTATTGAAGCAATATTGAAAAAAAAAACTGGTTGTGTGGTAACACCTACCGAAATACATGTGAGAATAACAGTTGGTACCCCACGTACAGAAACAAGAATCATCTTCAAAAACTTTATTCTAGTTTCATCGTCTACATAATAGTCAGATGACACTTCAAGTCTGCGTTAGGTAGGAATATGTGAATAACGACACACTATTCTTTTACTATGGCAAATGTTTAGTTTAGCCTTTCTCATTCTTATCAGCCCAATCATAGCATATTTACCAGTCTGACAATAATTCCTTCCAATCCAATTTTTATCTTTAAATTGTGGTTTAGCTCTGTTTCATATTGAAGAAAACCATTTGCTTAATTTAATTAATTATGTCAATTTATTTGTTGAATTTATCCAGTACAATTGACTACCAGCCCCTCCCCCCCCCCCCGCAATCCCTTACCATCATCAGCCAATGACCGCCTGTGCGTTCCATTTGAAAAGCGGTTTGATAATTCTCGGAATCGTATTTACTTTCCGTTTCCAGTCGGTCTAAATCTCGTACTTTCCTCGCGATTGCGTTTGTGTAGGCCTAGCTGTATCAGTAATTAATTGTCAAGGAAATACAGACGTAGAATTATTTCTAGTGCAACTGTTAACTCGTCCTGCGCGTCCTCGTGTTTTATGAGGAAGGTGTTTCATATAATTAGGATACACCATTTCGAATCTGTACACAATACAGTACACATACAAAATGTATTGTGCAACGAGGATACGCGGGAATGATTTTCAATATTTCTTATTGGCTGGTTTTTTTAATATAAAAGTCTGATCATGACATGAAAAAAATAAATACATAATATGATATGAATACGAATTAGTGGATTACATAGTTATTTTCATATATATTGATAACATATCGCATTTACACAGCAAAATGACAGAACACACGAAAGTATGGCGGTTTGAGGGTGCGGGTGCAGTTTTGATCTCGTGGGTGCGGATGTGGATATGAGAACACCAAGAATATGTGGCAGATTTAGGGTGCGGATACAGTTTTCATTTCGCCGATGCGGATAGGGCTTTGAAAATTTATAAGTTGCGGGTACGGGTATGAATTTTAACTAGGCGGTTGAGGGTTGGTTGTGGATGTCCTATTTCCAACCCACACTGGTCTCCTACAGATAGATGTGTTTGTATCCTGCGAAATCGAAATAATCTCCCAACGTTATTGATTCGAGCCAAGGACGTTCATTAACCTCAGCATTGAGGTGCTGCTCTTGTAGCTGAACGGTGCAACGAGTAACTATTAGGAAGTGATCATGCTTTAGTTGCCTTGTACGACAGGCAGAGCTGTTCTACCCACGGATCCAGACGGGGTCATGGAAGAATCATGTAAGCTTATTGTCTAGACATAAACAGTGGTGCAGTTATATTCAGTTCCTGATACCGAACGTAGTGTAGCACTGAAGATCAAGGACGTTTAACCACAAATGAATCACTGAACAATTTCCTGCATTGTTAATCGTAATCGATTCTGCAATTACGGTCCACCAAATTATGATTTCCTACTAAAAAAAAAAAAAAAAAAAACTAGACGAAGTTATATTCATAAATTATATAGCTCCAAGATAACGGTAATCAAAGCTGAGGATCTGGGTTCGAATCCCTGTCAGGGAAATCGTTTTAGAAAATTGGTTACTCTTTATACACCTTTTCAGTAAACTAGATGCATTGAGAGTGAACAACACAAATAGGGAATTTGTTTATGTTTTTTTAGTCGTATATCTTTAAAATGACATTAATTTTCAAAATTTCAAAGTGCTGCAGGGCTATTTATTATCATTATCTACACATTTTCTCAAACACAGATGCAAGTGATCGTGTTTTGATTAAATAATACAATGTCTGTAATATCACAAATTGTTAATTTGAACCAAACGTAGGTAATACATTTTTAAACCTTTTTTTGAATACTTGTCTTGAAGATAAGATTTTAACTTCAAAATTCCAAAATGTTGATAATTATTGATTGCTCAAGTTATTTGTTTCGAACATCCTAAGCCGTCCACGGTGGCTAACTAAATTGAACAGTTCATTGCATCAAGACTGTTTCTCTGACTGACAATTTACTGTACAACCGAAAAGGTTATACAATCTAAAATTATTTGTAATCGTGGAAATCAAACAAAACAAAGAATCGAGCAATGAAAGGAAACAAGCCCACGCACAACAGAACGAAGAGGAAATTATATAGTTTTCGAAGTTCGCGTGTTGATTGACATAGCTTGATCTGTTACGCAGCCAATGGGAGGTCCCCTGTGGAAGCTGTAGTGGACACCCAAGCGTGTGACTCACTTGCCTCTCTCTCTCTCACTCCTCTCTCTCTCCTCACTGTCTCTCTCTCTCTCGCTCGTACGGTGGAAGGTGATCTGGGAATTACCCTCAGCTTAGGTAGAACACAGGTATATAAGTAAGAGAAATGTCTACCTGCTTGTCACTTTGATTAGAGGCTAGTTAGTGAGTGTATACCTAAGCCTCTCCTTATCTACCAGTTCATTTATTTATATTTGGTGAGTACTTAGAATTTAGTTTCTCGTAGATTTCAAATAATAATAATAACAATGATAATAATAATAACAATAATAATAATAATAATAATAATAATAATAATAATAATAATAATAATAATAATAATAATAATAATAATAATAATAATATAATCATAATAATAATCATAATAGTAATAAAAGTAATAATAATAATAATAATAATAATAATAATAATAATAATAATAATAATAACAATAATTAATTAATTAATTAACAATAACAATTTTCATAGTACAATAACGATCACTGTCAAGTGTTAAAATCACTACTTTGTAAAAGTTTCTAATGTTAAGTCTTATGTTGGTGGGGGGGGGGGGGGGGGGGGGGTATTATATAAAATGTTTGTAGGATATTTACTGTAGGGTACAATCTGGACAGTTAAGATGGAAAAATTGTATAAATCATGTGACATTTGAGATGAAATATTAATGAGATATTTTATGATTTTATACTTGTTGGCGAGAGAAGGTGGGGGGGGGGGGGGGGGGAGATTTCTTTGCGATTTCTCGGGAATCGAACCGAGAACCTTCCGAATAAACGTCCCACGTGCAACAGCATTGAGCCACTATTGCCGGAAGCTAAATAATTATTTGCCATATACAACAAGCGACTGTCAAACAAAAGCTGTTGTTGGGTTTGAATCCCACTTAAAGCAAAGAAAGATATATACGCAGTTAATTCTTCGACGACGATTCCTGTTAGTAATATTATTATTTACTAGTGTTTTTAACACGGCGTTAAAAAAACATATCGTGACAAAATGTGCATCGTGAATGCATCGTAAAAACGATCTTTGGAGGTGGTGCTTAAAAACCTTATTTTTATAAAAGCGATTTATAACTCGAAAACTGGGAAAACGACTTGCGGTAAAACAGAAGGGTCAGTTTTAGACTGCTAGTAAAGTGGTAAAAAATAGGTGTCTTTACATTTCCTTTTATGTTGGACATAATTTTTCAACAGTAGTTGCATCGTAGACCGAGAAGAAACAGTAAAATGTATTACATATAGAACATTGGACTGTTGACCTTGATTTTTATACTGACCAGTGCCCCTCAATTCAAATCGTTGCCTCCAGGATTAGCAAGCGTTTAAGTCACTAAATGTTTTGTAAAAACATTGATACGAAACGGTTTTAGTCCATTTGATACTAGGCCGTAGTTGTGGTATACATATCATTACATGTTAATTAGTGTGTGTTTTGTGAAGATTGGGCTTAGCTAAATCTATTATAGGTTTTCAAGAACTATGATTGTCTCACTTTTTTTCGACTGTTAAGCGTTTAAGTGGGCTTATTGATAAGGGCACTCTGTGTCCCTTTTTAACGTTTTGTTTTTTAATGAGATGTCACATTTTTTCGGTTATGGCAAGTTTAACCTTCCTCAGTTGAGATATTTTTAGTTTATATTATAATTGTTATGTTTTGTTTGTATGCGCTCAAATAATTGTATCTAGACACAGTTAATTTGGTAGTAAAACTCGTGAATAATATCCAAAGGATATAGTATTGTGTTTTACGAAACGCAATATTGTAAATGTATGTAATTTGAAACCATTTGTGCCATTCATAAAACAATATAAATGTGATACTACAAAGCAATAAACGAATTACAGCTGTTGTAGATAATTTTTTGGAATTATTTTAAGATACCCACATCTCGCATTACCTTGTATGAAGTATTCCTAGTTATTAATCTGTTAGGTTAATGTGCACTAACATTCACTTCCTGAAGGTATTTATCCTTTAGCTGCAGATAAGAACACTACTGACCTTATAGAAAGTAAAGTCAACTGCTTCGCGGTTATAAACACACTTTTTACCAATCAACGAAACAACGTGGATAGTTAAAGTTTTACCGTAATGACATTAAACTTGCCCCTGAATCGTTCGCCAGACCTCGAAGTAAAACATCAAACAAATAAATATTAATTTAAATTATTATTATTATTACTAAGCCTTTATTCACAACAGAAAAATACATTTCCACAAGTGCGAATATAATAGTTGGACGTCAAATTAAAAAAGAAAATATTTCCCTCTTTTGATATTCTTTCTGAGTACACACCATTTAATTTAAAAACATAATTGAAATCAAAATGCCGGCGCAGTTGGCCGAGGTCTATTAGGCGTAGGTCTAGTAAACCGCGGTCTCTGCGTTCTAGGTTCGAATCCTGGCTTGGGCATGGATGTCATGTGGCGTTTTTTCATCCTCTTAACCACCCACTCATCGTCTCGATTAGCCTCGTTGCAAAAATATGAGACGTTAAACCCCAAATATTATCATTTTTTTAAATCAAAATGAAATAATATTGTTCCTCTACGATGTAGACGGATACGAAACAAGCATCCATCTCTTTTTAATCAGTTTAGACTTTTCATTGTGCGATTCCGTAACAACTTTCTTATCTGTTCGTCTGTCTGTGTGATAAGAAATGTATACTGTTGATAATTTCTGGAAGCGAAAATGAATTATGCGTCCAGCATGGCAATACTGGTATTGTTTAGTGTCAGTGGTGCCGCCTGCCAAGTCTGTCTAGGCCATCATTGTCACTTTCTGACTGCTCGGTATGGGCGCTAGTGCAAGTGAACGCAGAGCTCTTGGGGACTAGGGAAGATGCTACCTTAATATTGAACTGAGTGAGTAATTATTGTGATGTTGGCCTTGTGACAGACAGAGTTCACTTTGACTAGCGTAATAGCCCGCTAAGCCTGAGTGAGTGCGTCTGCTTGATAAGAAAGACAGCTCGAGAGGACAGCCAGGTACGCTCATTCTTTTCTCTCTTCATGTGTGATCAATTTTTTTAGCATTCATTCTAGAATTATTGTAATGTTGATATATTTGATTTTTTTTATGTTAAAAACAGTATTTTTATTTTCTTCCTGATTAGTGATTGTGCATTTATCAAAATCAGACATGGTACATTGTACACACTTAATGTAGAAAGGATCCATACAGGACAGCAGAACCACGTTCCATCCTCATTGACTTGTGAAGTTGTGAGGTGTGTCATTGTAAAATAAAAATAAATTAATTATAAACCTATTTATTTCCTAGAAACTAAGCCGACTAGAATCACACATTATAATTATTGTAATTTTATACATGCACATCTATTAACTCTGCTAATAGGCGTCGTACCATTGAGTTTGGTAGTTAGGGTAACAAACTCAATGGTCGTATGTTTCAGTTTTTTAAATGGACAGATAAGATAGTTAATAGTTACTGTAATATATGAATCAATGCGGTCAAATTTGGCGTAGCTCTTATTGGAAAAGTGTAATTATTTATGGTTATGAAAAGGGTTTGTTTTATGTATCCGTAAGGTTCGGGTACGCGGCTAGTAAAACCATAAACCCTCGTCCAATACAGCTATAGAGAACATATTATTTCATTTAATCTTAGTTGTCTATCTATAGAGTAAATACAAAAATCAAAACCATCAAATATAAATATTTATACTATTGCAATTACAATTTTAGAACCAATAATGTTTGTGAAAACGCGTGAAATATTAATTACCAGCTTCCTATATTATTAACGTATAGACAAGTAAAAGAAATGTGTGACAATTGACATCTATACTAACTACGATAGCAGCGCAAATATCACTACAATTGCTTATCTGCACAGCCATGCTTTTGTGAACGTTAGTCTGATACATTGTAAAACCTTGTCGAAAAAAGTTAAAGAGAATCCCCATCAAGGGCACTCTGCAATAGCCGTCTTCCCGCTAATACAATATATGTGAAGACTTTCGTGGACAACAGTGTATAAATTATAAAGAATGAAGATTAAAAAACAAGAAAGGCAAAAAATATAAGACAATTGATTTCGGTAATTTACGAAAACAAATTTAATTCATAAATCATATTTTAAAGGAATTCCAACCAAATTCTAAAATTATCTGGCTGCCTTTACGTGCGTTCAGAGTAAATAATATAATGGCCTGACGCAATCATTGGCAGTCGAAACGTGTGCCAGTGTTATCAAATACTTTAGATGAAGTTTCACCGCTCGTGAGCATAAGAAGTAGATCGGAAACATCACAACTAAACTACCTCAACATTCGACAATCACAGGGTTCTACACTAGAGTAAATACGGTGGGGGGGCTTCAAGGCATTTCCCCCTAATACATGAACATCAGTGTTGGGTAAGTGGTTTTATCACCATGGATGTCAAGTTATGATTTAGGGGCGCAACTTTTACCACGATAAAATATTTTGATAAAATTGAATACAAAACAACATTCCCCCTACAAGTGATATGAAGCTAAGTGAACGGTTATCACAATTCCCAGATTATTTGTTTATCTTCTAATAACTCGTTTTCACGACGGCATCAGTTTTCAATGAAACGTATTTGAAATTATGTTTGTTAACCATAAAATGCTTGTGTAAACGTTTTAGTCATTCGCTGAAGAAATATCCTTCCTCTGTTTTCGTGCGTATACTTCGAATTAAAGCTTATGTTTGCGGTCCCTTTGTTTTTAAATAGCAGATCGTGTAATGAGGATGTACAGTTGTGGTGTGATTATGTCGTTTGTACTTGATTGAGTAATTTGCTTATCGAGGGCAGAATAGAAATGGTTTGATTAACATGCACAAGTCAACACTGCTTTCCGACAAAACAATGAGAAAAATACTGACAAATTTCTCAATCTATATTTGACTTTTACATAATGCACGAACTGTTTATACGTTTGGCATGACAAGATATATATTGCGCCGTTGCATGTTAATTGTTGTATGTTATACAATTTGTGTTACGAAAACTGTAATAGCTGGCCTATGGTATATTCAATCTTCTTGCGGGACAATAAAAGTACAAATGCTCGGAATTTGTCAGAGCCCCACGACAGTCGCCAAAACCGTTGATGACTCGATAAACTCTTTATCTCAGTTCTACAAAATGAAAACTAATTATTACAACTAAAACGAGAAAACATCAAAACTGAAAATCTGTAATATAAATATAAAACGAAAACAATAATATAAACACCTTTTTCATGCCTGTGTACGTCTCGTCTCTATCATGACCTAAATGTTTCAAATATCGAAACAAAAGTAATAGATAGAATGGATTTGATAAGGAAGAAAATTAGGGGGGGGGGGGAGTGTTGTGTAAAGATAAGGGAGATGTAATCTGTATTTTGTAAACTGATTCTGTGTTACATAATCTATTTTCCCGTGCGAAACTCAAGGAAGTGTAACAAATTAGTGGCAATAAGGAAAAGATGATTGCGAAACATATAGGTATAAGAACTAGATAAGATATCTCTGCACATATATCCTAAGTTAAACACATTTCGGAAAATTGCGCACACGCTGGTTAAAGTTAGCTTCTTCTAGTCGCGCGTTGGCAACAATGTATATTAGAACATCTTTTGATTCATTTCACATCAGTAGGAATCTAGATTTAAAAACTATTAATTTTATTTGGAGGAGTTTTTATGAGGTCTGTGTTTTATGTGTATCAACGCGAAACTGAATCACTATCGTATGCTACAACTAACGATCATAGTATTCACTGTTTAAACTCGTTTTTATTCTGCATTATACCACGCAATGTCTAAGAATGTGTGGTGTATGGAGATGTAAACTTTGTCTATTATCCGAGATATTCCACTGTGTAAACTACGTTGGAACTTTCCTGTATGACAACTACAATACATTTTTTTAAATCTCCACGTGACATTTTCATTGAACATTTTGGATATGTACCAAACCAGATGTACCCCCTTAATTTTGTTGGTGTTTATGGTTTCGCGTATGATGGCCGTACAAAATCTGGAGGAACCGCGGGTTCGATTCCAAGCCGGCGCAATCATTTTCGACAATTTCTATAACTTCCCAATATTCCCATGAAGCTGGCTATAGGATAAACCCTGTTTAATATTATTATAATAATAATAAGAAGAAATAATAATAATAATAATAATAATAATAATAATAATAATAATAATAATAATAATAATAATAATAATAATAATAATAATTATAATAATAATAATTATTATTATTATGATTATATTTTTTCATTGTTATTATTTTTATTATAATAATAATAATTATTATTATTATTATTATTATTAGTATTATTGTTATTACTATTATTATTATTATTATTATTATTTGTATTAATAATATTATTATTGCAATGTAATTATTTCCAGGGAGATCTGCCAAATGCCCCTCCAAACTCTGGCTGCCGTGGCCAGCGGAAGCCGCGTCTTCAGCTGGGTTGACTATGTCGTATTCGGGCTCATGCTCGCAGTGTCAGCTGCTATTGGAGTCTACCACGGCTTCAGTTGGGGCAGGAAGAAGGTGGGCGGCCAACAAGAACAGTCGGCAACCAAGGAGTTCCTTACGGCTAATGGACAACTGGGAACTCTTCCTGTAGCCATTTCCATGCTTGCAAGGTAAATACATTGTTACAGTCGCCCCGAAGCGTCATGGCTTAATCCTGGTCTACGTAGATTTTTAAGAACTTACTTACAACTTGCGATTTACAAAGTTGAAGTATACAAAACACATGAATGGGTGAGTTCACCAACTTTCAACTCAAGTAACAAATCCTTAATTCACCAGTGAAAAAACGGAGTCAAATGAGGTTCAGTAGACCACAAGGGTCAAGAGAAGTACTACTAAACAAATTCATAACCTACAAATAAATGGATAAAGATGGCCGATGATTCGTCAAAGAGCTCCAAAGGCAAAGATACTAGCATTGCATGAAGTGTCATCTTCGTCCGAAGTCTTTAATTCTAAAGTTTTGTGTGTACCACCAACCTAAATAACAAATTGTTAATCACAAATTCTTAGTTCTTAAACATCTACGTAGACTAGCTTAATTACTCAACTATAATAAACAGCCGGCCGCGGTGGTTCACGCGTTTGGGGCGTAGGTCCTAAAGACGTGGGTTCGAATCCCACATAAACCACGGATTTTACAAGTAGACAACATGCTTGAAATAAGATAGAGACGTCAACAATACATCAACAACACTTTACAATCAGCACCATGGATAACTAACAGTGACGCAAAAAACAACATAAAAGATACGGCACCTATATAATCTAAGTGCAAACCTGGACACCACGACAAAGACACGGATATAAACGTGAACAAAGACCCATTTAAATCCAAACTCACAGATTCATATATTTTTTTCAAAGTATATAGGTACACAGATTTTCAGAGGTGATTTTTCATGGTCGGTTGATAATCTGCAATCACGTTTTGTAGTTGGTACCTGGTCTTGTCTTGTTTGCGTACGGCCAGACACGGATCTGTGATTTCCACGCTAGTTTTTCTCTGGCAATGTGATCGAAATGAAGGGATCGGAATGTAAGATGGGGCACTGAAGGTTTTCTTGGTCAAGGCTGAAACGCTTGGCTAGCAGCGTATCATTCATTCATTCACTCTCTCACTGATATCAAGTCGGGATGATAAGTAACGATTACATGATCTTGTTGTATGTTATGCTTGCTAATAAGGCTGTATGCCCACCCACCCTGCATTACCCCTCATTTATGTATGTTAATACTACTTCAAATTGCTTTAAAAGTTTCATAAAGTAAACCAAATTATGTCATCCCCTACGTAATTGAACATTTTCAAATGTTCAAAAAATTTGCGAGAAATTTGAAAAAATTATTTGGAATGCACAAATAATGTTTGCAAATTTTTCGCAAATTTTTTTATGTGAAAAGTGATCTTTTAATGTGCTGATATCGCAATTTTTTTTGTGTTGCAAGTTACAACACCCGTTTTTCACTATTAAATAAGAACATGTGAAAACGGTAATATTTATCGGAACTTGAACATTCATATATTGAAGTGCACTAAATTCTCTAAAGGATGACTAGACTAGACTTTAGTTGGAAACATTTGAGGCACATTAAAGAATATAATTGAATAGCAAGTGGAAGGGAAGTATAGTAGAGACCAATATTTGGATATTCGTAACAGAAAATACGTAGCCGAATTCCAGAATTCTGAACGAAATTTCATATGTATTCCATTAAGTGATTAGTCAACGAATTCGTGCTAGAAATGAATGTTGTCTCTTAACTTCTTGGGGATTCACAAAAAGTTATTGTTGATTTATGGCACAAGTGCGTCGATTATTCACTTAGTAACTGGAATGAATCTTAATGATTGATTAATGGGGCTTAACGTCTCATATTTTTGCAACAATGGCTAATCGAGACGATAAGCGGGTGATAATGAAGATGAGAAAGATGATGATGAAGAATAAAGCCACATCCGAATCAGATCCATTGTACGTCGCGTGGGTCGTCATACGGGAATCCAGCAAGGGAGGGCAGGGCCAAGTGGGAGGAGAAATATTCAGTGGGACAGGGGGGGAAGGGACAGTGTCTCCTTTAGTCGCCTCTTACGAGTAGCAGAGTCACTCTGGGCCTATTCTACCCCGGGCCGAGTCTGTTTGCTTGTGTTTGTTGAATTCTGGAAACAATTACTGTGATAAAAATAAAACACGAATTTACTCATATTCTTTAGACATTCTCTACCTCCACTTTATCAAGGCCACACATCGTTAGCGTAGACATTATTGGTTCGTTAGTCGTGCTGTATTTAAATACCTCTAATCGTTGTTACATAATTCCTTCCATTACCATGCAATGCATTCGTGCTCTAACCTTGTTGCATTACCCGGCATGGATTCTGATAACAACTATAAAATGGTTGAATAACCTTCTAACGCATTGTAAACCCGTTTATTACATGGTGCCATAATATGATAACAAGTGGTGTATACACATTTTTAACACAGATGAATGTTAGACGACACAATGGATAAAAACTCTGAAAATTATAGCCTCCGTCCGCGGGTAAAATCGAAATTGTGGACAAATACACAAGACAGATATTATCAGGGCTACAGATAACGACAAAAATATGCAAAATATATTACTTTTGGATTCAAATTAAATTCGAGCGTTTATATGATAAAACAATAATATCGTATTATTGTATTTAATCCAAACATAAACAATATTACAGATATTTTTCATGTGTATTCTCATATGCCCTTAAATTTAGTCCGGTTTTCACTCTTTCGATATGGTAGCGTTATTGACATATTAAACACAGTAATTTGCGCGGTTTATAAGAATTGGTGACTGAACCACAATTCTCAACGCGTTTCAATATAAGTAACGTGGAACACAATAGCAGATTCATTAAAAATTTCAAAAAGGGCTAGGGGGCCATAATTTAACAAAGTTATAAAAACGCTCACATTACGTATTGTAAGATATCATAAATGTCCTTAAATAAAGGTGTGTCAACTTAAAAAAGAATCGGGCAGAATAAAAGCAAAGAAAGCATTACAGGACCAACCATCCTTTTTTCTTCGCTCTGTCGCGACAAAGAATTAGTCTAGATGAGGTTTCGTGTTTTATGGAGCTCAATTTCAAGGTTATATGTACGATTGAAACGCGAAGAACAGAATGACAGTCATACTAAAAACAATGTGATTCCACTGCTTTATTCAGGGTCACCTAAAACGTGAACATCCGAAGTTGTTGAGACAGTGGTTTTGTTTTTGTACTCTTTAAGCTGTGGTTTCTTGCTTTGTACACATAACTTCTAGTGTATACAATAACTAAGCAAATAAATTAACGAATGAATGAAATAAAAAATATTGCTTCGTAAGCTAGCCAGTGTTCATCATTATGCATTTCTATGGGATTTAGTTTTAATTTTTTGATTTTAACTTTCCTGCAACGTACAATATATTTGTATACAATAAACTTCAATAGACGAGTGTGTCCATTTCCTTCCTCGTTGTCTAGTAAATAAGGAAAAGTGCAAAGAGTCTTACATAACATTAATATGAATGTCTTCTTAGAGTCTACATACCGAGCCTAGAATCCTATACATAACGTGTGATCTTGTATCTCTAACTACTGTTCTGACATGAAATGATCTTGTGTTACAGCTTCCTCTCATCTATAACCCTGATGGGCCAACCCGCACAAGTTTATTTATACGGACCGCAACTATGGCTGTTCGGCTTGGCGAGTTTTCTAGTAATCCCCCTCATTGGATACGTATTTATTCCATTTTTCATCAACTTAAAAGTCACCTCTGCCTACGAGTATTTTGGAAGAAGATTTAACAGGCCTCTACAATTACTGGCTTCGACTCTATTCTCACTGCAAATGGTCCTGTATCTGGCGCTAGTACTTTACGCCCCCGCTCTAGCAATGTATCAAGGTACGATTTCTTATTATTCAAATAATTAATAGTTTTGGTTTGAAATCAAATATTGTGTGTCCAAAAAATCTCATAACAACAGTATTAAGTATGATCAATCGAATCGGCCATTTTGAAAATCATTCAATCTCCATATATGTACAAAATTACGGTCACTTTCATATATACGTACAATCTTCAAGAATAAAAATTGAAATCTTAAGTTTTTTTTCACTTTTCATTGTGGACACTGTTGTAAGAAAAAATGTAAACATGATGTGGAACTTAAAACGGAGATACTTTATGAATTGTTTTATTCAAATAGCGTACCAGAGTAAAATCTCTGCTTCCCGTTTATTTGTGTTAACAGTATACAACTAAGAAAAATGTACGTTTTATGACACACAATTTTATTACGTCTTATATCATCATCATTATAAATCATCTCCTATTTTAACATTTGTTATATATATTTCCTCCTGATAATGAGCAATTCTTGGCAGTGTTTTAAAACTATTTCAATAAACAAATCTTGCTTTGTAATTATTATATTTATAATCGCATTGTCTTTATATTTTCAGTTACTGGTTTGAACATTGAGCTCGTAGTGTCCGTAATGTACGTTGTCGTGATCTTCTACACAACAATTGTAAGTAGAGCATCTCGCTTCATTTATCTGTATAATGTGTTTGGAAGATATCCACATCACTAGGCATGATGACGCGCAAACCTTCCCAAACTCTTAGTTCTACGACGTGCCAACAGATAGCGTCGATCTCGGCGCTGATCTACCCGTGATCAGCGCTCTGTGAGTGATGCCATCTGTTGATGCACCACTGAACTAACGCATGTTATGTGCATACATGATAGGGCAGACAAATTATTCGGAGATTATGTGTTTTGGGCACTGCTTATGACTAATAATTTAATCTGTTACCTGTATGTGATAAAAAATCACATTAAATAGCTACACAATGAACTACAAGTAGCATTATGCAACTACATAATATGAATTATGATGTGTTTCTTGTTAGCTATGTTTGCATCAAGAACATAATTGCACAACCACAATAAAATCAATAGAGTATGCATATTTTTGTTTTCAGGGAGGCATGAAGGCCGTAGTTTGGACTGATTGCTTCCAAGTACTGGTCCTCTATACGTCCATGATAGCAGTTCTAATCAAGGGAACGAAAGATATCGGGGGGTTCGGCGTCGTTTGGGAGCGAAATAATGCCATGGGTCGAACTGAATTCTTTAAGTAAGTTCACACAGTAGTAGAATGATTCACTGTGACGAGATCTATAGTTGTTAAAATATGGGAAAATAATTATTATTAACTAAGACGCGCTCGCGCAAATTTCTAAAGTTTCATTATAATGAATAAGTGTATAAGTTTCCCACGAATTGGCGGTTTTTTTTAATTTTATATGTGTGAGCATATCAACTGAAAATATAATATATATGATTTTTTTATTATTTTTTTTACCTTTTACCCTGTGTTCCTGAACAAACATTTGCATTTTACCTACAAAAACATAACCGCATTGCAAAGGTGTATGTAATTTGGTGTCTATTTGCCATATTATACGGATCCCATAATTTTGTCACAAACATTTGAAGATGAATCTAGTTGATCAACTGATCTTCTGATAATAATTTGATATATATCAATAACTTTATAGCCTCATTGTTGTAACTGAATATTGCGCTAGCTGCCTGTGCCCTATTACAAGGGAGAATACAATATTTCCTGAAAATGACTGTAGTGTAAAATTATTAAAGTCCATGACTTATGTTTCAGCTTTAGCATGGATCCTACCGATATCTACACATTTTGGGGAACTGTATTTGGTGCAGCTTGCTTACATATCGCCACGTATGGTGCTAATCAGCTGCAGATCCAAAGATATCTCTCAGTTAGATCTGTTGGTGCAGCCAGAAGGTACATACTATATTGACAATCGAATTATAACTACATTTCTAATTCAAATATAAAAATAATGTTTTAATTTTTAATTATATCTTTTTAACACATCTAATTTAAATAAAACATAGGATATCAGTTAGTCGGAAACGTGACATGGAAGTGGAAAGCGGAGACTTTTGGCGGACGAGGTGGATTTAGGGATAGTTGACGGAAGAGATAAGTTGCGACTAGAGTACGAAAAGGGGGGGGGGCTAGTGGCGAGGACAGAACCGACTGACCTTGATGTTCCAGCATCGTCACCAGCCACGTCAGCGTGGCCGTCAGATGTGAGGGTGGCGTCTTGAGGCGAAGTATTAACCACACGAAAACAAGAACAAATAATAAGATACGTGAACTCTCGCGACAATTGCGTGAAAAGAGCGTACAGAGGTCGTGCGATCTGTCCTCTACGGAGGTTCAGCCGAAATAGAAAGTTCTTCTGCCTAGAATGGGGTGTAGGCAGTAGTCTTGGGATGCGGAGGGGGGTGGGAGAGAGTGATGCAAGTTAGGTTAGGGGAACCGGATGTCAGTATGAATACCTTGGCGCGAACAGATATTAGAAGATGATGATAGGTATGGACGATCTAGTGGACGATGTGATACTTTTAGGTATGGAATGATGAATATGAATGTGAAGGAGATGCCATAAAAATTGTATCAGACTTTTCTTATTCTTTAAATATCAGCTAGAGCGAAACGCATAGAGTGGATTGTCCGTTTCTATTATGGGGTAAAGCAACTCTAAAAATGACCTGATATTTGATATCACTCTGATGGAAAGAATATAGCTTGCAGAACAAGAATAAAACATACTAAAATGATATTGCTATTACAATTTATTAACACTAGAACTATGTTGTTCCAGTTCTTTACGTTATTAAAAGCTATGGTAATCCTAGGTGTGTCAACATGAAGTGTAATAAGAAAGTGGTAACTAATTTGTTACTTTTGTTTTTCTTTCAGAATGATCTATATAAACACCGTTGGTTGGACTTTCGTCGTACTTTTGACTGTCTACGCAGGAATGCTGATATTTGCTAAATACTTTGACTGTGATCCTCTTGCTTCTGGTGTAAGTTTACTACAATACTATCTTCGCACATAAACCTATATTTAATACTCATCAAAGAAGTGCATAATATTTGCAGTTATGCCACTTTATAACATTACAACCATTTATATGGAAATCTTGTTGATAAAAGTATTTTATTTCATAACCAATGTTTAGGGTTTCTGATTGTAAGCATTCATATATTTTAGAGAAAATGAAAAAAGGAACACTGTATTTTTAATTATGATACATTTATTATTTATTATTATGTACAATGTTCAAAACGGTATTAAGGTACATGAGTCTCTTTCGCATAATCGTAAAATAATTGACAAAGTAATTTTTAGCTTCATTTCAAATTAAAAACTGTAGTTTGACAGTTATGAATCATCAAAACTATTTTCAATATTCCTCATCTTTGTTGTGACAAATCAATATATACTACCACTACAATATACCTGGACTGGACCTGCAAAGTAGATCAGTGAGGCTGAAGTAATACGAAACAGTGGTAAAAGGAATGAATGTATTGATAGAGCAATCGATTGAATTACAGGTAGTGAAGACGCCAGATCAACTCTTCCCTCTTTACGTTATGGACACATTGGGAGATTTCCCTGGATTTCCCGGACTTTTCGTGGCTGGCATTTTCAGCGCTGGTTTAAGGTGAGAGCACGACGAAATGTATTTAGATACATTCTTTTAAAAATTAAGTCTTCAAGATACCAGCGTTGAACTAACTGCTTACGTTGTATTGATACAAATATCATTTTAAATTTTTAACGTAATGCTTAAAAAATTAAGTATAAATTAATGCTAGAATAGTGCTTTAATATAAATTAACACATACGAATAATCAAAGACACATAATACAAACAAAAAATTACAAAAAATGTTGTCTTTCTTGTATTTGAATACTTTTAACGTTGCAATGTTTTGATTGTAGTACTGTGTCAACGGGGCTGAATTCCCTGGCAGCCATTTGGTTCTCCGAGATGGACGGGACGAGCTTCAAGGCAGGACTGAGTGAGCAGCGTTCTGGCCTTACAGTCAAGTTCCTGGCCTTCGCATTCGGTCTCGCGTCCTTTGGTCTCGTGTTCCTGGTCCCTTACATGGGAGGCTTAGTTCCTGTAAGTAGGCCTATCTCCATTGTTATTAAGTATTTCCACTACGTTATCTGCAATGCTTTGTTATGTGGTCAGGCCCATCTTACCCATTAGGCCAACGAAGCCAGTGCCTCGTGCTACCGATCCGAAGGGGCCCCCTTATGTCCACGGTGTTTTTTTTTTTTAAGTTTTGAACGTTTCTGAAAAGTTTTGTGGCAAGTGCCGTTAGGGTCAGTTCTCCCACTCAGCCCCTGTGAATGGATTGAACTGTACACGAGGCAGGTTGAAGGGGTGGTCATGTGAAGTATAACAGTTATGCAGACTTGCAATTACGGTATAAAAATGTAACTTCAGAAAAGTTTGAAACTCGCAGTTGGATGTTTTTCTAACAGTTACAGTGAAATGTGTTTGGGGGTCCCTCGAGGGGCCCCCCAAACACATTTCACTGTAATGATGACACCCCCCCCCCCCCCCCCCCCCCAAAGACATTTTGGCCTCAGGCCCCCAAATATACTAGGACGGCCCTGTATGTCGTTGAACACAAACTACATGAATTAAAAATTGTAATTGCATATTTGACAGTGGGTTTTGTGAATGTTTTATACAAAGGGTTGTTCTACGTTGATTCAAGGTTAGCTTTGACACGTTGCTTCTTCTTCTTGTTTCAGGTGGCAATCTCGCTCTCCAGCTTCTTCTCTGGGTCGTTGTTTGCCCTGTTCGTCCTCGGAATTTATGTTCCATTCGCTAACGCCATTGTAAGTATTCCATTTTTACTGTTAATATTATAATGTCTGAAATATAAAAGCTATGCAACTTAGAAGAAAAGCTTATCGATGTCAATTATATTTACTTTCAGTAACACAGTATTGAACAGTATACAGACAGTATATGACTGACAGTATATGTCTATTTTTCTCGGTTAGTAAAAGCAAATTAGCTAAATAGCTAAATTACCTGTGAGTTATTGAGAACTGAATCAAGGACGACCTAGAACTGACGAGATAGTCTAAACTAAAGGGACACATGAAAAGTTTAATTCAAACGACACATAATGTGTTAGTCTTTATCCGTTTGATCGTCTATTCTTCAAGTATATGTGTTTGTCTCTTACTTACTTGTGATTAGTAGTATGTCAAGTTGAGAAATAAAGTTCGTGGTTTGCACGAGCTTGTTAATTGATTGGCAACAGCTTTGAAAAATGTAAATGTTCAAGTATAGTATTTAAACAATTATTCTCAAATTATATTTTAAATTTTAAAACTTAAAATTTGAATTGTTCTGCATTTTCAATGATTTCTTCTAGAATAATTTCTCTAAACGAAGTTGGTATTTTGTGCACAGGGCGCAGCTACTGGTCTTCTAGCTGGGTGTGGTATCGTCGGCTGGATGACAATCGGGGCCCAGATTGCAGCCGAACATGGCAAAAGACTTTACGATAGTTTGCCGACCTCAACTGAGAACTGCCTAGTGGTGAATCAAACTTTGATCACACCGTACATGAAAGAACAGTAAGAATAACTTTATTTTATCTTGCCATGCCAATAGGAGGAAAAAATGTAACATTTAGCGTTTAGCAAGTCCCATGATCCAACGATATCTATGATATTGTTGGATCATTAGCGGATCCTTTCTACACCCAAAACGTATAGTCCAACGTTTAATAATTTACAAACCTGTAAAGCAGTTCTATGGCCACAGTTCTTTACAAGTAAATATGGTGTCGAACGATACCGAGGACTTGTTGACTCGGTTAGATATAAGATAGTGCTTCATCTCAAACCTCCAACATCACTGGTCACCTAACTCGTTGTATAATATCGCCCGGATTCTATGTTCACTGCCAATCATAACTTTTCAGTAGACTTATATGTTGTTTTATTTTACTATTACTTTAATTTTAAATGGATGTAGGACACAAGCCAATATGAATGGACGCTTCCCTCTAGTCATTCACATTTAGCAATGTTTGATGGATGACGTTGTTTCAGGACCCAAGAGTACGCCTTCGTCCTCTACCGTGTATCGTTTCTGTGGTACGGCCTCCTTGCCTTCCTGATCACCCTCGTCGTCGGCGTCCTCGTGTCCCTGGTGTCTCGGCTCTTCACCAGGTCCCCGTTGCAGCCCCTGCAGGACGACCACGGCACCCCGTCGACGCACAACTCCAGTGAGTTCACACTTGACATGGGGGCCTATGTCCACGGAGCTAAGTTACTACTGCAGGATGGAAACAAAGACCAGAGGGCGATTCTAGTTAGCTCTAAGGGGAAAGTTCCTAAGATTATTGCCAAGGGCGAGTTCTGATATTGTGTGCAGCCCTAATTGTAGCTCAATTTGTATTTAAATATTTTATACCGGTTTTTACACAGATGTGCTACACACGAAAAACTATTTATTAGTATTTTTGGACAAGAATGAGAAGAACTGCCTTCTTTACTAATGGCAGCACTTTTATAATCGTGTAGCCTTTTGTTGTTTTTTAAACATATTATTACAATATTGGCAGAATCCTATTTTATTAAGTATTAGAACTTAGATATAGCTACAACTTTGCATAACTTTTAATGAAGCATGGCCTATGAATAAACTTTCAGAGCCAACATAATCGACAGGCGTATTGTTAAATTTTATTTTTGGATACGTGTGTTTTTATTGGAAGTGTGCAAAGTGTTTTGGCTGGCTACCTGATACAATATTAATATTTGCAAAATGGTTAGTCCGGAAAAGACAGCTGTAATGTCCTTTTTAATTTAAGTATGAATACGGTTTCCTATGACATTTACGGTAATCAATCTCAGTGAGATATAAAACGCTGCTTCAGCCATTTTCACACAGATTTTCAATATTGCTTTTAAACGAATCAGAAAACATAATTTAGAAATATCTCCGATGGGAACTAGAATCGATAACTAATTCATACCTCTAACAAAGGAGAACTCAAAACTGAACCAAATTTTGCTTGAATAAATGTTTTAACTATATTTTAAAAATTAGATAGCGTGGGTACGTAAACAACTTTAATAAACTTACGTTTTTAAGAACTTACATTTCTCAAAGTTCTTGCTCTCATATAATTTGTGTTTTGAATGAATGGTTCGTACCAACGCATTAGCTTATGTTTTGTTTGAATGATGCTGAAGTTGTATTGACTATTATATAGTTACTAAAAGTTCAAATGAAACTACTGTGTTTTACTATTTGAAACACTAAGTCCTGTTATTTTTACAGTGACTATGCTTTACCAAATGTATGTCAATCCTTAGAATTAGTGCTTTTTTGTAGAGCATCCTTCGTTCTGTATAATATGTTGTTTCAGTATTTTCATTGTTTATGTGTACATTCCACTATTGTTTCCATGTTTTGTTCTTACATCGTGACAAATATATTCCATTTTTTCATACACAATTTGTGTACCTGTGACTTTGTTTTGTTTTGTCCTGTCTTGTCCATGATCTGTTATTCCTTTACCCTGTAGTGTTGTGGTCGAAGGGTAGCTACTGTGCCTCTCTCCCATTTGTTGAAAAGAACATTGTTCCTGTCTATGAACATTAGTTTGTTTGTTTTGTTATGTTATGTCATGTTCTGTGACTGTTTTCTTCTTAGAAATACTTAACTGATGTGACACGATGTGTCTATGTAGACAATAGAAAATACTTTAGGCAGCTTGTGATCTTTGAGCATTGTAGAAATTGGATAATGATGATTCTAGTTGCTTTAAGCCTCTATTATTGTAGATGTAGAATGCCTAGTATTGTTTGTCAGAAAGAACATTAGTTTTATCTGTTAACCATGCCACACAATCATTAACGTCCGCATGCAAGTTTGTTCTTGAAAATAGCAAACACTACCAACAGAAGTGTTTATTGTACGTAATCCAAAACGTTCAATATGGTCCGTACAATACGTTCCAACAAGTGTGAGAAAGCTAAGACGAAGGGTAGCATCACGTTAAAAACCGAACAACATTTTCATTTTTAAAATTATATCTCAAGAATGCTACTCGAAATCGAAAATCTGAGTCAGCAGCGGACTATGGTTTAGTAAGCCCTATAAACATATCAAATATTTAAAATAACAACCATATTTATCATAATGTTTATAAAACAGTATTTGATGGTGAATGTACATTAATTTTCATATACAACAATATTAATTGAGGGTAGATATATTAATTTTGTATTTACTAATTTACTACTGGTACCTCGAGTATTTATGATGACGTACACAAACTTATACAAAATTTCAGTGACGTCTGTTATCTATGATTTAAAAGATAATTTGAATCAAATTGATAATCTTATTGTTTACCTTCCGGCTTCCAGTAATTAACTACCAACACTGTATTTTGTCTACGTTATTAAACTATTTATATACCCTCATCAGTATTTTAACAGTCATAGATACACTTGTTTTAATATTAAACCATTGAGATGGATTCTGCCTTTGGTTTGCATGTGCATGTGCATGTATAATAATCCAATATTTATATTTGTTTCAGTATCCAGTTTAACTACAAAACGGTGATGTTTTAGAGAAGCACTGGAAGAAGAATGTGATTATGATGTGTTGTAAAACGTTAATTGAACTTTGGTAGTACCGAAGAAAGAGGGAAGAAAATCACACCATCCAAAGGTTAATTTGAATGAAAGGATAATTTGTTTTCAATCACATTCCAGTAGAGAGAAAGAATGCTACTGAATACTGTTATTGGTGAGGTAATGGTGGGAGGGGACGTTCACCAATTCACCAACTTGTGGGAATAAAATATCTTATTTTATTCTATAAAAGTGATAAGTCCGTCCAATACAAACGTTATTTGGCTATACCAAGGCTGCACAGATTTGTTCAAATCCGTGCATCGGTTTATTTACAGCCAGTGTTGAAGAAATACCATTCAAAGGGATTATATCGGAAGCACTTACCAAGAAATATACAACACATCACCAAACGGAACAGATTTTGAATATAGGTTTTCTTCAAGATGTGATTTAAAAAATAAATTGGTACAGGATGTGTATGTGTTATTAAATTATAAGTACACAAATATGTGATTCATTACATACCCACTATTGGGAATACTGTTATTGTACATAAGTAAATCGTGCTTTTATTTTATTTATGTCATTCTATCCGAACAAGGGAAATGGGGACAGCGTGACGAAGGGTAATCTGTTTTATAAAATAAATGTGTAACTGTTTTTAATCTCAATCTTTATTGAATGATGGTTGTCCAAAGAATGGAGATTGACCACAGGAGTATTGCGTACTAATCAATAGGTACAATATAGGCCTACATATATTGTATGAAACAGACAAACTTTGGATTGCACAAATAAGTACTATATTTGCGATTAAAATAAGGGGGGATTATAGCATATAATTCCCAAACAATCGTGGAAATAAATACAAGTAGTCGTAAGTCCTAACCACAATTGTCAGCATCGGGATCACAATAGTACATTTTCCCATTATTAATCATTAGGACATTACGATTTAGTTGTGAACAGCGCCATAAGAACCACGGAGTTAATTATTTCAAGATTTCCGGATCATTCTTTTCTACGTGGTAGCTTGCACACAACTCACTCATCTGTCTATTAGAAGAGTTTTGGATTCATGATTTGTGCGTTATGATTTTCACACGTCATTTAATATTTCACACATTGCTATTCCATATAGTTCTTTAGACCTGATTCTACTCGTACGAACTTTTTAGATGAAGTCTTAGGATTTCTAAATTTTGGCATAATCTTTTGCGCAAGAACATATTCGATAAGTACAGCTTCTACAAAAAAAGACGAAACAAAATTGAGTACTCCGAAAGCCAGAATAATTAAACGGAAATCATATGTCGGAGGTAACTTCAACTCCAAAAAATTCGAGAGCCATAATGCAGGGTAGACTGTTATATATGCACAAATAACCGTCATCAAAACTAGCCCGGACACCAGAAGATAATTAGTGTATATTGCTTGTCGATATGGCGCCCCCTTTGAGAATACTATTGTCATAATGATGTATTGAAAGAGTGAGAGAGTGAACAAAGTATAATTCTCATAACACACATATGAACCAGTATCAGGGTCATAATCAAATGGTTCGAACCAAGGGAATGCCTGAAGTGTTTTATAGGAGGCTACTTGGAATATTGCCATGACGATCATTTGCAGCGTGATGGACATGAGAGGTACGGTGGAAAACAGACGCATGGTGGGCGTAACATCAGAAAGTGGCCCTGTGAACGCTTCAGTCCTTCCAAACCATATAGCAAAGTGAACAATCAGACAAATATCAATGAAGAGAAATTGAAAGTCAGCCAAATTAGAATCAATGCTGTAGAGTATAATTGCGGACATGAATTCTACAAGACTGTAAAGTATCATGAACTTGAAGATACCGAATGCTGTAGTGAGAGAAGCACGCCCTTCTTTGATCACAAGCGGGACACAAGAAATGTTCGGTTCTTTAGAAGTGAAGGGGCTGGCCACTGAAGACTCTTCGTCGGACAAGGAGATGCCCACGCTAGCTGCTTTCAAGGCCGCGCAGTCATTCGCGCCATCGCCGCACATTGCTGAAAACAGAAGCACAGAATAATTCTCTACTGTATGACATATAGGTTGTCCCAAGACTACCTTACACATGCTTTCGTCACAGGCGACTGGTTCGTAGCCAATCAGCGATCGGTATTGGCCCGGATGTGTCTCGGGCGGTTCGTTGGTTGGCTACGACTGCCCCGGATATGACGAAAGCAGGTGTAAAGTAATCTTGGGTCCAATATACTTAAGTTTACTTTTTGACAATTCTATGGTACTTTAAAACAATTTTAGCCTATATAAATCGGGGTTCCGCAGGGTCCGTAGACATCCAGTCGAGTCTGCACCAGCAAGTGTGTTAAAACAACTTTCATAATCGAAATTGAGGCAAGACAAATCAGCTTGATATTATCACGGTCTACAAGAAACGAATCAAACATATGCAAAATTCATTGCCTTTGGATTAAGGCTCGAATGCACATAGTTCACACTCAAGCTCTCCTCAACTTAGCCTCACCTCAGCCTCACCTAGCCACCAATCACAGAGCCGTCCGCATGGCAATGCTGTTCTGTGATTGGTGGTTAGGCGAGGCTGAGGAGAGGCTGTAAATCTGATAATACAATAATATCCTACGCGCTCTGCTGGCGCAGATTCTAAAGAGTAACGTATCTAAAAGGTAGTCTCAAGTGATGTTCTTACCAACACTGTAGCCATATTCTTGCAGATGTAAGATCAGCTGTTGTTTCTGCTCCGAAGTCATGCGAGCAAATACGGCCCCTCTGGTGATCAACCGAGGCAGAAGATCTATGAAGTCCCTTCTGATAACCGACCATGAAGACCCGGTTACGGCAAGCTTGAAGTCCATACTGACGCACATTTTATCGGCTCCAGTTATATCACTCGGGCAGTTCTGTGAAGATGGAATTAGTTGTCTTTTATGGCAGTAAGAGAAAAACGTATTTCTTTGTCAGAATCTCGTCTCGGTCTAGTCATTCCGTTAGTGCTGAATACCTACATGCAGTTATAGTACTGGTTTACAATACAAGCAATAGAACATTGTAATCCATAAGCTAAAAGACGATTAATTCAAGATTGATTGATATCTGGGCTTAACGTCTTATATTTTTGCAACTTGGCTAATCAAGACGATGAGTGGGTGATAATGAAGATGAAATTGGGGGCTCTTTGGAGGAAAGGGGCAAGTAGGAGGGCGCGTGAGGAAAGGGGAAAGGGGAGGAAAGAGGATTGGGATGTGGACTGCACTTTGTCTGACTTCTCCTCCTCGACCAGTGCGGCTAGGGTGGCCCTACCAGAAGCATACGCTTCCGCCGGCATAGCTCTCGGGATCAACAAAGCGCGTAAACCTGCCCACCACGATAAGGTAGAAGTCCTTGGGCAGGATGATTAATTCAAACTCGCGCACCACAACGAATCTAAGTAACCCGACAAATCTCCGTCAAAAAGGTTGAGTTTGATGAGAGTGAGATAAGCTTGGGATTGATTGTGGAACCTCTAAGAAGCTATCCAGTATGAATATTGGAATACTTAAATTACTTTTAACAGAGTTAGATTAGTAATCCAATGAACTCTGAAACACACAGCTTTGTAGGCCTACTACAATAAATTGTGTGTCGTTATTGAACCACCTTACTTACAGTTGAGGGTGATTTCATGGATGTGAAGCAATATTGTGGTAGTTTGCCGTCAGACCCATCTATGGCTGTAATCTCCAGAACTATATCTTCGTTATCGATTATACCGCATTCTCTGGCTACACTTATTGCTGTTAGAATGTTGTCACCTAAACCAATAACATAATTGTTACAATATAATGATAATAATAATACATCAATGACATTTTAAAAATACTCATAAAATAACATTTTTACAGACAAGCGGTCGTTTTGATGAAAAAGATTTTAGTGAAAATCAAAAATAACAAAACCAACCCTGTCTCGGAATATAACTTTCCCTTATCGGGTGGGCACAGTAACCAATTATTGATAAATCAAAATTAATTCTTGGAAATCTTACTCTTACGTTCACAATATTGATTTTTGTATTTTAAATATAATCCACAATAATTTTATTAAATAATTAAATTTTAATCTTCATAACAAATCAAAATGTACCCCTGTCAATTCAGACTACATTTAAGGTAAAGGGGTAGTGCCAACTACGCGAAATTTACTTTTTTTTACTACTAGCTACATTTAAAAAAAATGCAATACTGTCGATATGCTAAAAATTTCGAATTTAAAGAATCAAATAATGTAATCATTAAGGTTTTTATTTTGAATATTAATATACAGAATTAAAAATCAATTAGTACCAAAATAACAAACATACTAATAAGTACATTTCAAACGTGTTTACTAACGTTGGTATGGCTTCGTAAGAACTATTCCACTGTCTCACATCATTCGATCTAAAACGTCCTAAGCGAGTTGTCAACATAGAAACTTTTTCCGTTTACAAAGCAAACTATGTTGATATAGTGGACCCAAGATTTCTTTACACCTGCTTTCGTCACATCCGGGGCAGTCGTAGCTAACCAGCGGTTCGCCCGAGACACAACCGGGCCAATACCGATCGCTGATTGGCTACGAACCAGTCGCCTGTGACGAAAGCATGTGTACGGTAGTCTTGGGTAAGGTTCTTTATAACCAAAAACAATTTCCATTCCTTTACCTGTTACCATGATCGGTCGTATTTGCGCTCCTTTGAGTACCCTTATTACGGGGGTCGTTTCTACTTTGAGCTTATTCTCCAGCACGACAAGGCCGAGGAACTCGAGGTCTTTCTCTATGGCTTCTCTGCTCAATGCCTTCACATCATCGTAAGATTGCTCAGCAAACACTCTCCTGCCAGTCGCTATCACTCGGAAGCCTTGTTCTGTGAAACCCTTCAGTACAGACTGAAAGTTGAGAGGAACTGAAATCATACAGACATGCCTGGAAATTAAATATACTCCAATATATGTACAGTAAGTAAAACCTGATGCATTCTTCAATTTCCCCCCAGAATACGTATTAATTTAGTATCAAATGAGTCTTTGATTATGACGCATTCTTTATTTACAAAGAATTAGATTTTCGGTGCATTTACACTGTATTACGGAGGTCCATTAATTTGAATAAACATTGACAATTTGATGAATAGATTTGTGTGCATACCTGTTTCTTGATTTGAGAGAGAGCTAATAATTTCTGGCGATCCTTTGCAATAAACAACTGTATCATTAGAGTTGAGTTCGCTAGTTATAACGCTCATTCGCTGCAGAGAAGACTCAAAAGGAAACTGGTTCATAATTCTTATAGTCATATTGCTCGAATGATTGGCATTGGTTGCTTCAGTTTTGTTGGAGCACTGTAATTCGTCTTCAATGTATGTTTTGTTTAACTTTCCATATTCAATAATATCTTCTCTTCCAGCAAGACAGCCGTTTTTAGAGGAGGTGTTTTCTGTAAATGAGTTTTCTTGGACTGTAGATGGACACATTGGCAGTAATACTGTCGGAATAGAGTTCACCTCGTCTTCCTTCAGAACCCAACCACTTGCCTCAAACGTCTGAAAGAGTGAAACCGATGTAGGCCAACTACTCATTAACAATGGAAATAAATAAATAACAAATAACACTTTTAGGCCTATGCCCGTTATTATGACGACCAGCTAAATATTCAGTCCTGGACTATAAACTTGTTTTCTTCATGGCAACCACCGATCAGAAACGTGGATTTCAAGGAGAAAGCAAGTTAGAGCCAGACTAAATATATAGGGGCTCTTCATAATATTATGCCTTATAGAAATGAGAAAATTTCGTTTTATCCATAATCAGCAAAACATACCTCTATCACTTCACTAGAGGGCGTTTAAACTTTTGAAAACATTTTTGATGTAATAGAATTACCTGTTTCAAAAAGGAGGAACGAGGGAATATAATGTCACATGTTTGCTGGTAAAGTGCCCCAACGTAATAAGTACGATGCTTAAGAACCAACCGAGTCAATAGTACCTATTAATTGTCTACTTGTCTTTTCTTCCGTCTATTTGAAACAGGTCCTGATTATGGATAATTTACGACCTTAAGTTGAATACCTGGACAAGAAATTCCTAACACAGCGGGCGTGATGGCGGGTTTATATAACTTACTAGTGATTAAGGATTAGCGACTAGCGCGTTCATAAAACTGACTAGCCGCAACAGGCTTCTCTCATTGGCCGACAGTGGGAATACTGCGTGCTGATTGGCCGTGACTTAGGACTTGACCAAGGAGTTGAGATATTTTCAACTTCTTAGTCAAGTCAAGACAAACCTTAGTCACGGCGAATCGGAGAGCAGTATTCTCAATCGTAGCCAATGAAAGAAGCTCGTGGCTTAGTCACGAGCTCGCTTACACCTCGTTTACGTTACCCTCATCGTTACGATCGTAGGTTTTGGGTGCTTGACGTTCGTAACTCTACCCGCGTTCATACACAGTCATCACGGATCCACGGAATACTGAACACAATTACAAAAACACAAATGGCGGGACGATGAAGCTTGGTGTATTATTGAGGTTATCTTTTATGTTGTTGTTTAATTGGCGTAGAAACAAATTTGATTTAATTCATATATCACGTATTAGGCGAAACAATCGAGTTGTATTGTATGGATATTTCTTTAGATCAAGTTTAGATGGCAACTAGTATACTAACTGCCGTAAGTGTACTCTGGTAGACCTACCGACTGATCTACTAACTGTGCAGCGTTTACACTTGGAAAATGACCGTCGGTTGGTCGGTAATGTAGTCTTACGATCGTAAGAGTAAGATGAGAGTAACGTAAACGGGGGGTTAGTCGCTAATCGTTAGTCACTAGTCAGTTATGTAAACCCGCCATGACTTGCACTCTCGCAAGCGGAAAACTACCGCTACGAATGTGTAAAAGAACGCAAAGAATCTGTTGATGTTCGTTGAAGCTGCGTGCATGAAGGGGGCAGTTTATACGAAGGAGCACGATTGTGTGGGAATCTCTGGTCTGCCACTCAGCGCGACTTTTCTAGCCGCTACGTCGCGGACGAGGAATGTGTGCTCGGCTTTGTTCGCAGGCTTCTCGGAAAACTTCGTGAGTGCAATGCTGGTTGCATATCGTCTCCTGTGGCGCGTTTGACAGTTTTACCGATTCGTTTCTTTCTGTTTCCATCATGTAGCGACAGAAGTGACTCAGCGGTAAGACGCGAGCACAGACGAGGTACGCTTTCAAACGGTCGCTGGTTCGATTCCAGCTAACGACAATCCTGACTGAAGAATTTTCCAAGATTCAATGGGTTCCATACCTGTTTTACGTTTTATAAAATAATCCTTGTTTACATTGATATTGAAAGCTGGCGCAAAAATATAATTAAAACAAAATCAAGCGGCCAAAGGGCCAATATTGCGTCTCCAACAGCTTCTTTAATTAAATTAACTGATCTCTCTTTACTGATATCACATCAACACACTCCATGACTTCAGAAACGAGTATAATCCGTGCTATCTGTGACCGTGGTATTTGAATGCGTTCCTAGCTGGGACAGAGTGAAAAAAAGGGAACTGTCCTGGATAATCAGGGACATATTATAGTTCCCTTAAAATCATGTGTCAAGAGAGCCTGACGGATGCTTTCGTCATTGCAAAGATGAATAATAAGAGTAATAATAATGTTTCGTAGGAATACCCGTTATATAGTTCACACCAGCTTGACCTGATGTGCTCCTTTTCAGGCGACTAACTAAAAATAGATATGTTAGGGTTATTACTTACTGGCTAGTTTGAAAGGAATATCCGAGGGTTGTTATTAGAACTCCATCACAACATTCGTTTTTACGACTGAGGAAAACCTCGGGAAAACCTTCAGCCAGGATTGCCGGTGGCCGGAATCGAACCGGCGACCTCCCGGATATTAGAGTCTCGCTTCTGACCGCTGAGATACCTCTATTCATTGACGAATTGCTCCTGGCCGACCAGCGAGCCCCAATTTTGAAATACCGATCGCTGATTGGCCACTAGTCCCTCCTCTAGGACGAAAGCATATGTAAGGTTGTCTCGAGACACATATTTTAACGGGGGGCCTCCCCCCCCCATTAAAAAAAAAAATTATTTTATTATCTTATTTTTATTATTATTATTATTATTATTATTATTATTATTATTATTATTATTATTGCTATTATTATTTGTATTATTATTATTATTATTATTATTATTATTATTATTATTATTATTATTATTATTATTATTATTATTATTATTATTATTATTATTATTATTGTTATTATTATTATTATTATTGTTATTATTATCTTATTATTACCTTCCCTTATTATAATTGTCAAATAAAATTGGGGGGGGGGGGGGGGAGTCAAGGCCATTACTCACCTTGATATCCAGAGGATCGCCGGCCAGTTCTCCCTCAATGTGTGTGAGTGCGTGACATGTAGCCATACATTTCACCAGGGGGGAGTCAGAGGGCATTGGATGTTTCGACTCCCCCTCTTCTACGATGAAAGCGTTGTTCTTCACGCCCACTGTACAACCGAAGTCCAAACCATCCTCCGTAAGAGTGCCTGTCTGAATGTGAACCCAATACATTCACATTTAGTTTGGTTTATTTGTACAAAAAAAATCTGAAGAAGTAGCCAAACTAGACGTAAATCAAAGCAAAATACATGCATTCCCAATAAAAGTATAACCATGCATTAATTTTACACCAGGGTATTTTTATTCACTCTATTAATTAACTTATGAATTGATGTTGCAATTGTTTCCATTTGTGCATTAGAATACAATCCTTGAAAGCAGCCCTGTTCTAAAGACACATTCAATGATAGACAACTAACTGATAAATGTTTTATGCAGGCGGCCTGCCTGTAGATTGGAGCCCCACTGAGGATTATAAATTGACTTACTATTAATTAATGAGACTCATACCAACCCCCGAAGGAGGTGTGAGTTGAAGCAAAATAAGACAACCCGCATGCTAGTGAATTTTATGTAGAAATTTGTGCCTGAGATTAAAGACGGAGACTTCAATTTAGGTGCAGGGCGGGATATGCCGCTCTCCACTGAGGCAGAATAAGTAGGGTTCGGGGGGTAGACACCCCTCATATATCTACCTGTGCGCTACAGGGTTGTCACGTTTCTACAACCAGTGCAGTAGCGGCCATTCGTACATTCCGGATCGGCTCCCGGCGTATGGTCAGTCATCGTTGTCTAGATTTTGCAACGCAGGAAAGGTCTGTGCTTCTCTATTGAAATGTACGATTGATTAGTTTTCTGAAGAGTTAACGCGCGTGTAAGTGCTGCTCTTCGGTAAAATCAGTATCCTTTGAAGATTAGATCTTGCACCAAAATTGAAGTCCACATCTTTATGTGGGATTTGACTACTTAGTAACACGTGAAACTCCAGTTCGGGAGATTGCTGGTTCGATACCGGTCACCGGCAATACTGTCTAAAAATATTATCTGTCTAAAAATATTATCCGAGATTTCCTCAGCATTATCATCGAATTACCTTATCGAAGCAGACGCAGTTGATTGCACCGGCTACATTGATGACTCTGGAGTTAATGCAGTATATACTGGACGCTTGTAATCGCAGCTGGGCGAACAGCTTCCCTACTGTCATGGCTGCCGGGAGAGCTGGCGGAATTACGATGGTGATTATGTCCAATGCTTTAATTACGACGTCAAAGGCTGCGATTCCTCTCGTGCTCTAAAACAAATAGAACATGAACATTCAAAACCGTGCGTCAAACATCAACAATTATCTAGACTAAATTTGACTAACTACAGTGGGTCCGTCGCTTAGTTGAGAACAAGAAAATCAGTCGGTCTTTCGTCGATCTTGGCATTTCACAAATGATTTACACCCCCATTAACTGGCTAACCTAACACAAACATGAGACGAAATCCCCGAATTCATTACCGGAAGCCATAACAGAAGTTCAACCATGCGCACATTTCTTGGAAACACAACATCTAGTCAAATAATAGGCGTCCACACAACAAAAAACGATTATATTTGATTACTTTTTGACAGTTCGGACCCAACAAATTCAAGGAATCTGCGGTCGCACTTGGGGTGTACAAACAACTTATTATAAATGCAGTGAAACAAATGCCCTGCGGCGTTCTCAGCTTTGCCTCGGCCAAAGTTTAGTTATCTCTATAAAGTAATTCAAGTTATGACGATTTTGGCCTGCATTTAGACCAGAAGTAAAAGTCATAACATAATATTACCTTTGCTACCACTGTGTAGATAAGACCCATAGTGGCAATTGCTGCTAGAATACCGATGAATTTGTAGGTGTCGTTTTCAAACTTGTAGTCAGCTGGTGGTGGGTATAGAATGGAACGCACTAGACTACCTTTAGCTGTCAAGAATCCAGTGCGCATAACAACAGCACACACGTGTGTATTTCCTTGGGAACGTGTTTGGATGACACGTGTACCACAGAACATGGTGTGAGGTGTCATATTCTTAACCGGGTAGCTAGGAAGTGCAGTCTTGCAAACCGGGACACTCTCACCTAAAACAAACATTGTTCCTAGTAGTATAGTTCTCTTACAACAACTTCGGTAATGCTTTCGTCATCAATCAATGACGTGTTTACGATCTCGGCCAACCAGAGCAGGTATTTGGATTAGTCACGGCCGCTGGTTGGCTGCCGCTCACCCACCTGTGACGGAAGCATGAACGAAGATGTTGTTCAGCGACTATACCAAAATTAATTTTCTACATCTTAGTACGTGGTTCCTGTATCATCATAAAACAGGTTTATAATTAATATAAGTAAAAAATTTCGGACAAACACAATTAAAACATTTCACGCACTACTCACCCACTGTGTTATATTTCAGCAACATCCGTCGCCATCCTCAGACGCGAGGCAACTGAGGATGGCGATGGATGTTGCCGAAATATAACGTAGTGGGTGAGTAGTGCGTGAAATGTTTTAACCGTGTTTGTCCAAAATTGTTTACTTATATTATCATCTTCCGGTTAATGAGTCCTTGTGTGTGTTATAAGAGGTTCATAATTGATAATTTCCGTCGCTATATAAAATTGGTTGTATGGAAATTTCTAACAGAGCTGGCGTAGCTACTGAGGCTTGTGCACTCTACTAAGATGCACACCTCCTTTACGAATGTGTGAAAGAACGCCAGAAATCTGTTGATTTTCGTTGTGTCAGGGTGCATGCAAGGACAGTAGATAA
The DNA here is from genome assembly GCA_945910005.1 of Isoperla grammatica. Classification (NCBI taxonomy): domain Eukaryota; kingdom Metazoa; phylum Arthropoda; class Insecta; order Plecoptera; family Perlodidae; genus Isoperla; species Isoperla grammatica. Next base: position 11,935,093 of record OX246746.1, on the reverse strand, counting down.
TCTAGGTCGGCATGAGACTAGTTACGTTGGGCAGTATTGAGTATAGTGAAAATATGAAATGTTATATTGACAACCAGAAAGAAGTTGAAGCAATTCCAATCCCAAACTGAATGAAATAGTAGTTTTTCTATACTTGTCAGGATAGAGCTTTGGCCATGGCAATTGATTATGTGTTGATTAGTGACGAAATCAACCGTTTGATCGTTATGATGTCATGTTGTGGGGGGGAGGGTGATTGGAGGGGGTACTGGTAGTGTCATCCTTGCCAAAATTCTACCCCAGGCCCAGATGAGCAATCTCTAATGTGCATTACAAAATATGAATGGCTATCATCAATGGATCGTGTTTTACAATTTTATTTTTATATTTTTGTAACAAATGGAGTTTTAGAGAAAATCAACGTGTTCATACCCGTTAGCATGCTCTCATTCATCACACACTGCCCAGTAATGAGAACAGCGTCACAAAGCATCTGGCATCCATTGGTAGGTATGACAATCACATCTCCAGGTACCAAATGAGAGCTGGGCACATCCTCATATATATCTTCTCCTCTGCAGACTGTCACGATGTCATATGCGTGAACCTTGCCGTGAAGCATGTGCTGGCTCTAAAACATATGTCCGTATCTTATCAAATAACCATCATAATCGAATCATTATAATAAAATAATAATAATCATGATTTGTCTTGGGAATACCTGTTATGAGGTCCACACTATAGCTTTAGTTTACCTGATGTGCCCCTCTTCAGGTGACTTGCTAGGTATGTGAATGAGGGTGTTTGGATTGGAAGTAATTTTGGATTGCTGTTAGTAGGATTTAATCCCAGCATTCGCCTTGTGACTGACGAAAATCTAAGAAAAAACCTTCAGTCAAGATTGCCGGTGGCCGAAAGCGAACCGGCGACTACCCGAATTAGACTCTCGCGTCTTACCGCTGAGCTACCTCTATCGGTGTGTTATAAAAATGTATACTTCTGACTTCAGTAAGGGCTGTTTGCACAAACATTGGCTTTTCCCAGGTTCAGTTCGAACCTGAATATTGCCTATTATTTTTGACAATATCATTGCATTGTATATTTGTTCCGAATCAACCTTACAGGAACTTCCGTCATGGAGGATTCTTTGTGGTCAGAAAGTGAGCCCTAATATCAAAATATAACGATCGCTGATGAATCACAAGTCACTCTCTAGTCTTGGGACAGTTCCCACATTTGTGTTATTTTCGTTTGTAATATCAAGATATTATTACTTCTGTGAATATGATGTGACGTCTTGGTATACGTACGCTGAGTCATGGAAGCAACATTTTAGCTATGCAAGACATTGCCACTCATGATCAAACAATATCTCTGAGATATTATTGGTTGTTGAGTGCCATCCATCATATGAGGTAAGAAAGCATCTTTAAAATCTACTAATTGTTTGAAATATCTCACCTTCCTAGTTTGAACAACGCTGGAAGCTACGCCAAAGATTGACATGAAGATAATCGCTATTGGGTAGTACGTGTATCCTTCGAAACCCCAGACTATCACGGTAAACGCTTGGAAGAAGTAGAAAGGATTAAGTAACTCCAGGAAAATAAGTGTGGTAATAGTTTGCACTGGCACTGCCATCTCGTTCATACCATACGCGACGTGCCTGAAAGAAGAAACACGTACGTAAGAGTCGAGCAAAGCAAGTCTGATAGTGTAAATTAGGTACCTTTCTTTTGTTTTACTCATATAGATGCCTCCTTATAAACATAGAGGATATTGTAGAAGATATTGTAAACCATCTATCTCATCTTGATTTAGTTAAGCCCGGTTTACACACGGTAATAAGGTTTAAGGTATAAGGTTTAACGAAGTTGAATCAAGCCAGTAGCATCATGGCGTTAACATAACTTCCTAAGATTTAAGGGCTAGAACCAAAGTTGAAACTATTCCAACTTGTTAGCTCTTATCCCTAAAATTCTTAGCACAGCCAATGAGAGACTAGCTTTTATAAATCCGGCCAATGGTAGCGAACCTAGTAAATCAGTTTGGAAAATACTTTCCTTAGAACAAAATATTAAATCTTAAACCTTATCACGGTGTGTAAACCCAGCATTACAGTATTCGTAGTAGGGAGGAATATTCCAGAAGGCTGTTCTGTGGTACTGTCTAAAGTGGCCCCAACGCAGGTATTCTCATGTTTGCAGAGTGCACGAAAAGGCCAGGATCTGAGACAAGGATCTAAGGTCGGGATGAGATTATTATCTTATATATCTAATATATTTTTTATTATATAATTTAAACATTATTTTCCTTAACTATTGAATATTCCCGGTCTGTTAGTCCTTGAACACTAAATGATTTTAGGATATAAATTATTGCTTCGTGACGATATAATTTTAACTTCAACACAGATTTGTTGATAGTATCATCAGTTGTGTTTTTCAACGAATTTTAATTGTTCCTATTATACGAGTAATATTAGTAAATATAGTTTTAGTTTAGTTAATGAAAACTACCTGTTCTGCTGTTCTTGAATTGAGAGGCCCCTACTCTGATGAAAGTCAGTCGACGTAAAACCCTGCTCTAGTCCAGCCAGCCGAATAAAGCAGCAACTATCGTTATCCCAGATGTAACACAGTTTCTTTACCCATATTGCTCTCAGCTGGCTCACATCTGCAATCATAGGATCGGCCGACTGTAAGTTTCATATATATAATCAATTGATTCTCATATCCCTAGTAGGATATGTCCCCAATGGAAAATCAGGTATTGTTACTTAGTGGGCAGACTATAAATACAAATTAATCAATTTATAAAGTAGAAAACAATACCTTAGGGGCGTTCAATGTAAGGCGCAATCGCGGTGTTAAAGCTTATATCATAGCATTAAATAAACAAATAAATAAATAAATAATAAATAAGGTAAGTAATTTCTCAAAATGTGTCTACATTAGGCCTACATAAAAGAGGAATTGAACGCAGAATTCATCCACCACAAAAAGCCAACACAGCATTATAAAGACATAATAGCAAAATGATCCCTTACATTACCTCTGTATGATCCATTGTTGAGATGTATTCTGAGAGTGGACGGAGAAGAGGAACTAGATTCTTTAGTATCAATTCTATTGTCTTTGAGTTGAGCATTGTCACGTTTATTGGTCGATCCAGAGAAAGCGCTATTTACTGACAACCTCTTGATACTTTTCACAAAGTATGATTTAAATTTGTCCTGGTAGTTTTCCTGCAACATAATCGGACACGAAAATAAAACTTTTGTGTGCCGTAGATACGAAACCAATAATAATACTTATAATACATATAATACTTTCACAAAGTATGATTTAAATGTTTCCTGGTAGTTTTCCTGCAACATAATCGGACACGAAAATAAAACTTGTGTGTGCCGTAGATACGAAGTCATTAGCAGTATCAAGGACATACAAGCAGCTAACTCACCACTACTAGCACTGTGTCTGCGTGCTGCAGTGGGCAGCGAACGTGTGTGCCGTAGATATACCATTGGGGCACCCAGTGAAACACGAGGCGCAGCAAACCCAAGGTCAGCATATATCCAACCCACATGAGCGCAGTCCGAGCGGTGCTGCGCACATAGCCTGTCACTTCCTGCGCAGAGAAAACAGATGTTAGCCTGTGCGGAAACAATCAAAGGTGAATTAGTGATAATATTACCAGATACATCTCAAATTTTAAACACAATAATATATTTGATAATTTTGTAGTTTGTAGCTCATGCCACTTACATATGTGCTTGGTCGTAAGTCGTTGATGTACAGTTTTACATTATATTTCCCAATTCACGCTAATTCAACGAACATCAACAGATTCCTGACGTACTGTCACACAATCGTGAATATTAGAGCGTACAAGCCGCATAGTTACGCCCTTTGTGTTTAGTATTTCCCACTAACTAATATACGGCCGTAAGTTATATCACTAATGGACCTATTTCAAGTAGATGACGGAACTAATGATAAAAGACAGTTAAGTTGCCAACTTAGTATAAGGTGACCATATTTACAAATCGAAATTCCGGGACAAACACAACTTTCGGCGACAACAATGGGGGGGTGTGTGGGGGGGGATTCCCCCCACAACAGCGCCGCAGGTATTTTTTTTGAAAAAGTGTGTTTTTTATGTGGTTTTAAGCGTTTTAGAATGAGTTTAGAGTGAGTTGATTTTTTATGTTCCCCCGTGCGCGATAGAAAATGTAGATTGACACGGACTGCAATGAACGTCGGAATCGTAATTTGCCCGCAATTGCTTTAAACATGGGAAGTCTTTTTGTAACTCACTGTTAAATTTACACTTCCTTTTTGGTGGCGGCATTGTCGCAGCACAAACAAACACACACAGTATCAAAGTTCAAAGGCGACTAGTGACAAGCCAAATATAACAAGTCAGAACCTGTGGGAGGCGGCGAGTCAAAGCCTAGGCGGTAGGGAGACGGTAGGGGCTGATATGGTACCGATAAGCTACGTGTACAGCTGCCATCACAAGTAACTCAATATATCACACATTTTGTTGTAATACTTGCCGCGTCGATAATTTTCGGGACATTAGAAACGTGTATCACAATTCCGGGACATTTAAGTGCTTTTCAATTAAGTCTTCGGGACGCCAGGACAAAGTGTAAAAAACGGGACTGTCCCGGGAAATCCGGGACGTATGGTCACCTTAACTTAGTAGTACCAACTTAAAGTTGGTACTATTAAACTCGGCTATTTCGTCAGTAGAGACTAGTTACGTTGAACAACGTTGCAATCTCTTAATGGCAACGTGGTGTCACTTACCATTTGCTCCTCAGTACCAGCGTTAAGAAGTCCTGTCTCGAAGGAAGATTTGCCGCTCTGTTTTCTCGTGACATTTTCTGAAGAAACATATAATTGGGACACATTATTGTATATGATGTAACAGACCAACGGTAAATAAAATAAGGTGCACAAACCGGATTGTTTGATTGTCAAACAATTCCTAACAAAAGGCGGATAAAATATCTTCCGATATAGAATCGCCGATTAATAAAACTTACAACTAAGTATTTTATCTAAGTTCCACCATCGAATTAAAGTAAGCAACTCATTATTGAAAGGCCATCCTGTGCCCTTGACTGATATGGTTCAAGGTAGGGCTCACCATTCATCAAACATGATTTTCTTTACGTCTCCGATTGCCGTTATCAAACACACAACTTTAAGCGGCTTTCAGATTCAATTGATTAGTGTAAGTTAATGAACGTCATCAAATGTGTGAAAGAAGTCTCCACGATGACATCTCAATAGGTGAACTTAGATTAATTACTGGTAATCCAGGCGTTAGCTTTTGTCAAACAAATTTGTTGGTATATATTTATTCCCAAAACTCTGATTTCTCTTGGTTTGCTTTGAAATTGTTACAATGTAACAAAAAATAGGTCATCTCTTATAAGAAATCCTTTCTTATAAGAAAGATCACTAAATTCTTTAGGAGATTGCATACTTTGTTCTATAGTGTGACAATTTTGAAACAATTTTAAAAAACATAAAAGGAGATATGTTCACGGACTGATTAGTATTCAATGCGTGTGTGTATTTGCACTGATGCTAGTCAAAGTAATTATACCAGGCATTATAGGGAGTTCATGAGATAAGAGTTCGTTCAGCCGAAATACATAATATTATAAAATATATTTGATTGATTTTGAACATTAGTAAAAATAAGATGCACAGTGGATATTTGCAGATAAAAATCTTACATGTTTTGTCTTTAATTTATCCATAATAATTATTATCATGGAAGATATTGTTCATAGATATAATATTAGCTTCAGCATTATTTTAAACGTTCGTTACATTATATTTAAGAAAAACACTCCATATAAGTTGTTGATGACTACACATACACTCATTGCGATAGCTAATAATAATTAACCTACCTGTAGCTTCCCGAGAGTGGCCACTCATGGCGGCCTCCTCCTCCTACCACCACACAATAAGTACAAGTACAAGTACAAGCAAGTAAGCCCAAATGTCACTTACACCCGCTCACCATCTCAGCCTGAGCTAGTGTGATTCTCAGTCATTTCTCTGTTTTCATTTCTGTATGTTATCAACAATCAGCAATAAATCACCGAAAGTGTCACGGTTGTTAATTCCTTTAAAGAATCGGATAATCCGCGCATATGACACTGGCAATCATATAAACACATTTCGTAACGTTCAATAAACATATAAACGTATAATAATATACTCTTATTCATTAATACCGCCAATTTATTGTATCTTTCGTTCGTTATCCAGTTTATAAATACGATCTTAAATTATTTATCAAATAATCAAATAGATAAACACAACAAACGTTATGTGTAACATTGTAGCTATCATATCAATTTCTCACCCACCCCCTTTTCCCCACTGGAGATTATAGGTATCTATATGGCATCATACATTGTATCTGTAAACATGTAAGGTTTTTAATTATTTAGATATGCTTTAATGTAAGCATTGTAAAAAAAAAAAATACACCAGAAAGGGTGGACGATTAGGAATCTATTGAATCAGCTTCACAAACTCTGACAGATGTGCAGTATTGTCAATCTACGCGATCTGACCGGGAAGTTTGATTATATTTAAAGTTTGATACACCTGAACGGCCACCGGTTTCCGTTTTGTTCCGGAATAGCTTTGCCTACCGTACGAGGCGACACTTGGTCCTACATCATTTCACCTAATAATTGAGTTTGTCGTAAAACAATAAGCAATAATAAAAAATAACAAAGTTTCTCAGTTAAGATAATTTTAATTTTAGACGATGATAATGTTTGTTCGTGCTTTTCGTCTGTATTATTGCAATCATGATATTCGAGACGATGAGGGGTGATAGATGAGGTTGAAAGACAATTAAACTGACCATTTCTTATCCGGGATTAGAACCCTCGCCTCTAGCCTAGGCTGTATACGCAATTAGAACCTACGCCCCAACCGTATTGGCAATCATGCACGGACCGCTTTGGGCAGGCTAATACGGAATGTTCGCAAGTGTATAACAACATACATTAGTACACGAATACTTGTTTTTCTTTCGGTTTCAAGAGTATTGATTGCGAATGCACTGTTTGATAACAATAACACACTTTGAACACTAATAACTGACTTTTTATCACACAAAAATGCTTGTGAATACACGTTGGGCACGTTCTCATGTACATAACATTTAGCAAGCTCAGTAAGAGTATTGCAAATAGGCTATCAGGATATGACTACTCTGATACATACCTAGCTAGCAAGTTCAGTTGAAATTTACGTTGAAAAGCCAATAATTAATTACATCAGTTACAAAATGTTGTCTTGTACACAAGCAATATTAATAAGTGTGATGATTAGTTTTCCAACAATAATGCAACTTTACGGGCAAACTGTGAAAACTAGAGAAGATTACTGTAAAGTTTGTGCTAACCACACTATGTGTTTGTTCACAGTAAGTATTGAAGTATTGATTGTTAGTGTTTTCACGGAAAGATTTAATTTAACTCTAATCTTGACGGCTTGAACCACATTCCTCGTAATATATCTTAAACATCGATCTTGTGACAACATGATTATTTTGTTAGTTTAGCATTTAAAACTGACAGTCAAAACATACGAAGTACGTGGAGATATATTATCAACTTATACAGGTAATCTTAAAAAACAATGCATATGTATTGATTTTATACAATCATGCAAGTTCAAGAATATATTGAATTTTTTTATTTCCAAAAAACTCACCACTTTTGTACTCTATGTCGAAGATTATCTATTGACCTTACCAGTATCTAGTTGTGCATAATATCAAAATTTGGACTTCAAATGTTTCAAAGATAGGAACAAAAACGTTTATACGTTTAAACGTTAAAACTGTCATAGCAACGAAGCACATGATAAATAGTATAATGTCTTTCACTGAAAATCAATTCTTTAAACTGAGTGGGTAGACAACAAATACAAATTTATTTATTTTCATTTAATATCCCTGTCCATTCTAGCTACGCCACTGGGCTAAAGTATGCATGAATTATGTCAGTGTGTCAAAGTTTAAAGTGCATCTTAAATTTTTACACAGGGTGTAGGACCAAAATGTGGTGCTCTTATTTCAAGATTATTAAATCCAGGAATGAGGTATCAAATCCTCGATGCTCACAATGAAGTGCGTAATAAAATCGCATTGGGATTGGAAACTGTGGGAAAGCCGGGGCCTCAGTACCCTGCAGCCGACATGCTGGAAATGGTAAATATTTGTTTCACATGTTTATATATTAATTATTTAAGGTGGATGTGAAGACTTAGGTCTTATTTCTAAAATACTCATGTTACTTGGCCGAATGAATTATATATAGACTAATTGAAAACAACACAAGCTTAATTTTTGGACGGGGAATATATGACCCATAGTTCCACTGCTCCCGAGATAAGAAAAGTTAAAAAGATCTTACTTTACGAAAATAGTTCATTCTTTCCCCCTCTATTATTTAGAAAGGCATTTACTTCATGATACATTAATTTTATACCAGATGCCATCTGTTTAAATGGTACCTATGCAAAGTATTGTGATTTTTTCTTTGGCCAGAAGTGGGATTATGAGCTGGAAGCAATTGCTCAGATGTGGGCCGACCAGTGTAAATTTGCACATGACGAGTGCCGAAAGCTACAGACTTTGAAGTCGGGGCAAAATATAGCTATTACCGGTACCACTTCTAAAAAAGTTAACGGTACCCAAGATTGGGCAGTGAGAACTTCTATTGCATGGTATGCGAACGAAGCAAAATTGTTTAACAATACATTTGTTGAACCATTTCAGTAAGTTTGAGACTTTGTTTTTACACTAATTTTAAATTTCTTGCATTCCGTCTTGATAATCACTCATAGTAGATACATATTTATTATTTATGACATAGTTTTAATACAATTGAGAGAGTATAAGGCAAATAATACTTAGTAATGGCTGGAGTAAACTTGTATTTAGCGTCACACCTTAGTACTAAGTTTATATGTAAAGTATAGGTTGGGAAAACACTTCTGTGTAAAGGGGCTCTGCTCTAATTTTTCCCACCAGCAATGTGTCTATAACATGCACACTGTAATAACATCACACATTGCAAATAAATAATAATAAGTGTATTGCGTTGCCTTACTCCAATGTATAATAAAAGAGCATCAAACGTTCTAAATTTTAACATTTATTATTATGTATTAAATGTTTTCTTGATTAGCATAAATTGCATCTCCTAATTTTCAAGATAAATGTTTCCCTTGTGTGTTATTAAAATTACTGAAAAATTGTGTTTTCATTTTCCACAGATTTCATCCCAGTTGGGGACATTATTCTCAACTACTATGGTCTAGAACCTATTTAGTCGGATGTGGCTATACTCAATTCAAGGACGGAAAGTTCACACGAAAGCTCTATGTTTGTAATTACGCACCAGGGGGAAATATAATAGAATCTTATATGTACAAGAAAGGCGCAGCATGTTCTCAGTGTCCAAATAACACAACTTGTAAAAATACTAAATATCCAGGGCTGTGCTCTAAGTAGCATTGATGTATTTGATGTTCTATGTTAATGGTTGCATTCACAAGCTGCCGAAATAATCATGTTTAATTAAATGCGTGTATATGTGTATACGTACTTTTTGTGAAATACAACTGATATGTTCAAACGCCAATTGTATACTTCTAAAGATGTTGGAGATACACTTTATTTTTCTTTCAAATAATGCATGATATTGATATGTTGTATAGAGCGGAATTTCTCCTATTATAAAGTTTATGGTGTCCAACAAACGACGTGGTTACATTTTACTGCAATCGTTTGATAATGATTCTTGTTGCTTTAGGTCTTCATTATATAGGATAGGAGTAATAGATGAACATGGACAATTACAAAAAAGCCATGACTTGTAACCATCCCTAGGTGACACAATTAGGACCTGCGCCCCAACCGTATGGACGCAGTCTCGCAATGCGCAATGCAAAGCAATGTCAGAACCTAACATAATGTATGTACGACATAACATGTTGTATTGATAAAAAATAAACAATATGGGCTAACGTATCTCTAAGTTATATTTGAATCAGGTTAATTAATACCTCTGACAGTTCCATATTGTGCGAAAAATAATCAGATGAACCATTATTCTATAAACTAACTTTGAGATGTGATCCTTGTTAGGGAGAGAAATATATCTAGTAATAATTATCTGGCTCTGATGTTCTATTAGTGGGCAAACTTTTATAACATTGTGTATAAGGAAGATAATAGGGTTAAAATGTTACAAATAACTTGACGATATGAAGTATCAGTTACGCATTTTGTTTTCTTATTCTTTACTATGTTACAAAAGTACTTTCGTACTTCCGTTACTTTAAATGACAATACTACTAAATAAATGATATTTACTAATTAATTAACATACAATAACTTATTGATAATACTTGTTTGTTGGCTTGGGTTATACATTGGAGTTCAATGTAATATTTTGACTGATGAAGAAGTGTGTCTTAATGTGTGATAATAAGATTGAAAACTCAATGAACAATGTGAACAAGTTATGTGTTAACGCCAGTCTTGTCTCTTGATCGGAGTCTTCTAGTGATGTATTCGATGCCCCATGATAGAGAGCACAAGAATATCAGAACTGTTTGAGCGTGGATGCAGAGAGGGTAGCTGCCACTCACATCTCGTATCAGACCTGTGACAGAGCACAAGAACATCAGAACTGTCTGACAAAATATTGGTTAAGTCCACTAAATTATGGCTAAATCACAAATTTCGAGCTCTTTTTCCGAAGTGTCAAGTTTGGTTCGAAACCACCTTCGAACTGTCTACTGTAAAATTTAAAAAAACTCGCGTCAAAAGATGACTGAAGAGAATGAACTCACCAATAACAGGTCCCAATGCGACTATAACAATCCCCTTAGCCACCATGTAGAGGCCAAACGCTGCAGGTAGCTTCTCCAAGCTGCAGTGCTCGGAGATAGAGAGGGGGCAGTTTATAAGCGCTGCCCCTCGGAAGAGACCACTGATCACCATTGTTGTGATGAATGGGACGTACTCAGTCTGTTCAGCTAGGACTGGAAAGATCAATACATATTCACTGAAAGTTACTATATCTTTTTAGGCAAACAGAGTGCGAATTGACAGCTTGGCAGAGGGGGGGACGCCAAGGTATAGTGTCTGCGTGGGCAGTAAGGGGTCTGGGGCAAAGCCCCAGCCGCCGGAGGCAACCATTTTTTTTATATTATTGCCCTCGAGATGGCCTTAGAAGCGATCTGAGAGTCCATTGGTTTGGTGTTCAAATACTTCCTGGCTTGGATAATATATGTGTACATTGAGTATTGACAAATGATTTATTAACGTTACGAGATAAAGTCACTTGATATGATGTGAAATGTGATGGGTATCCAGAGGTGGGAATTTAGCCATCCCTGGCGGGGATACCTTCAGTAAAACAGAGCCAGGGATGAAATAAGCAGAGGGGGGAAATCCCCTCATCCCCCCCGTTAATTCGCACCACGTAGGTAAATACTTAAATGTCTGTTTGTATGTATATGCGCAATTGAAGTGAGAGTGACTTGTCTTTAAAACAACGCTTAAATATGTGTTTATACATGTTGATGTGCATTTAAAGATTCATTGAACTAGGATTTTAGAATGTCTATGAGAACATGCATTCATGAAATACCAGACTGTTACTGTGGGTTGTGTCAATTCTGGTCCTTATTTGAACGAAATGCGGAAATGAATGATATTATGGCAAAGGAATCATATGACACACCATAGGATGTTAATTGTTTTGTTGATCGATTATAAACCAATTAATAATTAGTTGTAACATTAGTTATCATGAAAGATAAGGCATCTCATATCTGTCATGTTCATTGTTTAGTGTCGCAATTACTACAATGATAATGGAATACTATACAAATAAGTTCTCACAACAGATATGAATTGAGAATTGAGAATCTGTCTGATTGAGAATTGAGAAAAATGGAATATGTACATCTCGATAGGCGTTGGTGTGATGAGTCTTACTTCAGTTACGCTTAATGTGCTCGTTACTAATGTTTAACTAGAGTAGAAAATTAAGTTGGTACCATTAGACTCTGCTATTTCGTAAGCATAATAATAATTTTTCGAAGGAATACCCGTTATAGGGTGCACACCAGCTTTACCTGATGTGCCCCTCTTCAGGTGACTAATTAGGTTATTAGAGTGTTAGATAACTGGGAAGGAATGTTCGAGGGTTATTAGTAGGACCCAATCCCAGCATTCGCCTTAACGACTGAGGAAAGCCTCTGAAAAAATCTTCAGTCAGGTCTGTCGGGGGCCGGAATTGAACCGGCGGCCTCCCGAATTAGTCTCGCGTCATGAGAGCTTATAAGCCTCGACTTACTTGATCTGGAAATACCAAGAAGAATGGAGAAGACAACAAGTATGGTTCTTCGTGTGATGTTCACCCGGTCGAATATAGGTGGCAGCACAACACGGGCCACAATATCAGACACAGCCATCATCGACAAACAGAACGCGGTCTCCGACTTGGAGTACCCCAAGTCAGCCATGAAGAATGGAATAATGACCTTGAAGTTCAACTCGGCGACGAAGAGCAGAGATACTCCAAAGATTATATTTAGATATATCGGATCTTTAAGCAAATCTAAATCCATAAACTTAACAATACGTTGCCAGTAGCTTATTTCTTGTGTGTCGTATCCTTTTGTTATCTCCATATTGGATTTTGAATTTACTTCCATCCTGCTTATCTCGTTTGCTGTGCATTGAAGCTCTATTTGGCTTTTTCGAGATTTGCTTCCGTTGGAAGGTAAAAATGTTTCTTGTTCTTCGTTGGCTGGCTCGATTTCCTGAAACAGAGAAATAATAATTGTCCTAAGCTAGCAAATAATTTACCACTACACATTTAATTGGTTTAGATAAAGGAAACTGTCAAAATTAAATATTTAATTTCGCACTGCATCTACTGTTAAAATGAGTTTTAAAACAACGTCGCATTTTGGTCCAGTGCAAAAAGATGGTGCCAAAGAACATTCATATTATTCAGTTTCAGTTGGGTAGGAACCACAAGGTCATGAAACGTCGGCAGTATGAAGTTTGGACGTGGCGGACTGACCCGCAAATATTTTAATTTTACTAACATAAATCCTGGCCACGAAAGTCAGTGTTTTAATATATGTATTATATATATACATATTATTGAAACTTTACAAATTATCCGTTAAATAGATTATTAAATTCTCTAGGGATTGGCATAACTATTATTCGCTTGCGACAATTTTTAAGTAATTTAAGCGTTAGAGATTATGCTTTGCGCTGAATTAGATGACACAGTAATAAAAGAGTTATTTAATATTTTGGTATTTTAGAACATTACTCACATTGTTTTATAAATAAACTAAAGGTTTTAAAATTATACCACTCAGCAGTTACATATAGCTATCTAATGATCTTACGGTGTTAACATGGAAGGTACTGCCCGTGAAGTCCATGTTGGATATGGTGGATATGATAGACTCCTTGCGTTTCCTCGCCACGGCCGCAGCTGTCATACTTCCAGTAGACACAATCCTCGGCATCTGTTGGAGCTTCTCGGCCATCTTCGGCGTCTGACTCTCAACATCGCTGCTCTTCGCGCCAGCACTGGTGATCTCAATCTTGGGCCCCACTGGCAGAAGAGGCTCTGCTTTTATCGGATCTGAAATCTCCTGGTTATTTTTAACCACCTTGAATAAAAAAGCAAATCGTCTAGATTCTAATGTTCTTATTCTTTATTCCTAAACTATTAAAACTAAACCTGTGACTGGGTTGTCATTGAAGCAACATAAATTGAAATAACGATTAGATCACGTACGAGAAAAAAAAAAATGAAAAGAATTTTCTAAATTTTGTGTAGCTCGTTGCTCTTGTGGGTTTATTTCTCCTGAAAATGCAAAAGATCCAGCGCTTGCGGTTCAGTTGGAGGGTTTTATCTTTGGTAAATTGTATTTCTCTCTTTTTGGTATTGGGTTTTCGATAACGCTGATATTTTATTTACATTGTTTTTCATTAATATTTAAAGATGTCAAATTACGCAAACGTGAGTTTGGGGCATAATTCAGTATTTTTACTCTGGCAGTAGTAGTATATGTACCCAACATTTTATCATACAGTAGCTTTTCGGGGTGAAATTATATTTACTACATTTATATTTTAATGAGAGGAGTCTGGACATGGTAGTAGTAGTGACAAGTCACATATTACATAATCCAAGCCGACACCACCTTGCAAGTTAACGCGATGGATGTATGTACACCCAGTATAGTCTGTCATAATATGTATGACTGCGTGTGGGGCCCCCACATTTCATGTTATCATTGCACCTTTGTCTTTTCCTCTGCAGCCTTGAGGTGCCACTCAACCGGCTGTAGAAGGGTCGCGCCCACAATGCCGTGGAGGCTGATGGCGCCAAGAATAAGAACTGCCCAGTAGAAGTCATAGACATCCAACAGGAGCTGTACTATCTGAGGCATCATCATGAAGCCAACAGCTGTGCCAGCCATAGACAAGCCAGTCGCTTGGCCGCGGAACTTGGAGAAGTAGTGATTCACGGCGACCAGCGTCGAAGACCACACGAAACCCACTCCAAGACCTGGGGAATCGTCGAGGAAATAATTATTTGGCTATATAGGCCAAGCAAGAACGATACATTTTAGATAATGTTCGAAAAAGGGGGATTTTGCTCAAACCTTTCTTGGAGGCATCTTTCTGAACGTCCTGATAAGACGGAGATGAGCGTTGATCGTCATGTTGTAAAATGGTGGCTAAACTTTGCCAATAGTGAAACTGTTGTTATAGTTACGCTTCTAGTACAAAATAGTGAAAATGTCAAGTGAAAATTTATAATATCTCTCTCATCGTCAAATCTTGTAGGCTACAGAGCAAGTTAAGTAAATTATTAAACCTCGTCTAAGTATAGCAAGCCACAAGCAAATAGTTTAGCGGTTTCGATTTCTATAACATGAACATTTATGCACAGGTTCTTGATGCCAGCATATGGCATATGGCCAGCATTGTGGCATAGCACTTCTTTACAGCATTTCACTGAATCAGTAAATGGAAGAAAAGTTCAAATAAGGTCCAATAACATACTATTCCTTAAATTTATTTGATTGCTTTATTTGAATATGAAATGCTCATTCAAAGAACACTAACATCACAAACGTTATTCCATGTGTGTGATTGTGCGATATTTACCACTCATAATACTGTATGTCGCCAGTATGTGTGTCATACTGGTTGCTGGGGCGGTCAGCATCAAACCCACAGCGCTGAGTACGGATCCAAACACAGCCATCTTTCGGAAGGAATACGTTCTCATTAGAGGCCCAACAAACATACCTAGAAACACAACAACTTATACATGACAGTACAAATATATTGATAACGCTACTCAATTCACCTACATCTGAAGTCGAGACTTCATGTATCTTATTCTCTGTTTTTCTCTCCTTACATTAGATTTAGAGGTTAGATGGAAGAGCGAACTATGTTCGAATCTCGCCTATTTGTAAATGAGTTGTAATTGCTTTTTTACAAATAAAGATATTTATTATTATTATATTATCATTATATTAATAATTATAAAAACGCGAATAATGACCCAGCCGGATGGGAGGCAAAAAAGCAATTGCATTAATGTTCTATTTATGCTGCAATATACATAATTGTTTATTAGTTTTAAATGATTTCTTGCCTGCGTTGTATGAGAATGCTTTTGTAAATTGCTTACATTAATATATATAATTATGATAACGAAAATGAAAATGATAATGAAAATAAAAAATGAAAACCAAATATGCGCGAAAGGTCTAATCAGCGAAAAATTAAGTGCGCGAATGGTCTTGTCAGACGTGCGCTAATGATCAGGTGAGCTTTCGCTGACTAGAATTCGCTCACTAGATATAGAGCAGACCAGGACATTCTAATGATAATCGAAAGTACCTGAGAAATTGACAGTTGCCTCCCGCGTGCTCATAATGACTGAGGCGCCCGTAGTTTCTACATCCAGGTCCTTCAGCAGGTCATAGAACAACAACCCGAACGAAGGCTCCAGGGACCGAGTTGCTAGCTGAACACAAACACAGACACAAACACAGAGTATGAAGTACAATCTGACGGCTATCACAGGTGATAGGGGTACAATCCCCGAGTTTTTCATTGCGTTTCGAAAGTTATTCAAGCTGAGTGCAAGTCTCACCAAAGACACTGACACACGCGTTTACGTTCATCTACCTTTATTTTTATACACCATTTATATTTATTATTTTTGCATAATGCACAATAATCCGTCATCATAATCCATACATAATGATCATCTAGTAACAAATTAACAACTAAAATGAAACGCTATGCTTTCAGTGGCGGTTTTTACGGTGTGCAAGGTGTGACAATTGCACACCTGAACAATCAGAAAAAAAAAATACTAATAATGGTAGAGGGTAGTCGGAGTCTTCGTCTGTAACTCAAGGTAGGATACAATGTGTATAATATGTATCTAGTAATTACATAAATACAAAAAAAAAACACTTTTAATTTGCTCCAAAATTTGCCCCGAAACCTCATCCAGTCAAAGTAAAGTGAGAACTCACCTGTGCATTCACAAAATTAAGCTGTTTGAGCTGCATATTTCACCGTTATTTATAATACAAATTCGCCTTAGAACTCGTTTTAGGCCAATAAAATTAAGTCTCCAAAAAAAATTTCGCCTATGGGGAATTTGCTTCCGGCGGCTGGGGCTTTGCCTCAGACCCAAGCGATTCCGCGCCACCTCGTTTTTTGGAATTGCACCTCTGTTATTGAGTTCAAAAACCGCCACTGTATGCTTTGATAAGTCTTAAGCAGTCATGAAAGTAATAATTATTTGTATACTGAGAACTAGTGCCAAGAAGTACATACGTTGCAGACGCTGACACCCAGGACCACCAGCCAACCATAGCCACCATCAGGAGCGACCTTAGGACGCTCCTTGGCTTCCTTGGCCACCATACCACCAACCTAGTGACAAGAAACAACCAATCACATGTATAGCTGCATTTGAAGTTCCGTCGTCGCGTTAACTTGTAAGTTATGTTGTAGTCATGGAAGCGACGTATGTGATATGTGAGAGCTATCAACCTATCGTTGTCCCAACATAAGTATTCTGATGCTTACGACAAAGCCGAGTCCAAGGTGACAACTTAATTTGTTACTACGCTATAATTCCTACCATCTAATCTAAACAGGTACATTGGGTATAATTTAAGACCTTCCGTTGGTTACCTGTAACGGTGGGTGTGACCAAACCACCTGTGCACTCGACTAAGCTGAACCATGCATTTACGAATGTGTAAAAGAACGCCAGGTATCTGTTGATTTTCTTTCAATTAGCGCGGTTGAAAAGGGCAGTAGACTATGACCTGAGATCGGTATGCGAATACTTTCGTTGGGACTAGAATAACTCTAGTTGCATTTCGTTCACATCCCTCCGGTATATTGTACTGCCACAGGTTATCTGCCCTGCCTCTCAAAGTACTAAGTAGTATAGGTAGTGTAAACGGTAGAGTGGACAACTTGCCGGAAAGTGACCTGCTCCAAGTAACTAAGACTCGTTAGTCACGCCTGCTGTGTTAGGAAATTCCAGACATCCAACCTAAGGGTGTAGATCGTTAATGCACCTGTTTATAAGGTGACCAGACGTACCGGTTTGACCGGAACAGTACCGTTATCTAAACACTTGTACCGGTGTCCCGAGAGATTCATTGAAAAGACGTATTTTTACCGCTTAGTAATTCTTGGGGAAAAGGTATCCCTCGGCTCTCTACACATGCGGGTCTAATTCGCAGACGCTGACTCACGCACCCACGCACTCACTCACTCACAGTCAGCCGAGTTCATTCCGTCAATAGGCGGCTGGCGAAATACTACCGGGCATAACAAGACTACAAAAAAGTACCCACATTCATTTAATACTTAATATGTATTAATTACAATAAATATGAATAATAATGTATTGATATTTATTTTGTTCTATTAATTCATGAAGAAAGCTGTTTTCTGGGCATTTTGCATGCAAATTTGAATTAAAAATGTTTCGCCTCTTCTGACTGACCAGACCCCGTGCTTGTCCATGGAGTTCGTATCCTTCCACTTTGTTTGTCCCGGTTTGCAATATTCATAATATGGTCACCTTACTGTTTCAGGTAGATGGAAGGAACTAGAGAACTACAAAATTAAGTTCGTACTATCATGCATGGACATAGTTCTTTCGTGAGCATGATATACTGTTTATACGTTGGGGCAACTTGAGCCCGCATTTTAGCAGCAAAACAATAATTGCATTCATGCGTTCATATCTTACAAATAACTAGATAACCTTTTAGCGTAACACTCGACAAATACGCCGAGTGTGAATTTCGTGGAAATAGAAAGATAATACTTGGAATGTGTTTTCGGGCTAACCAACAATAACCATACGGATAACGGCTGCCGTAGTACTTTTCTACATAAAATCAGCAGTCTGTCTTTTACCAGACAGCGATTGCAAGCGAAGGTCGTCTCCTATTTTTACATAATCTCACGTGTGATACACAAATGTGGGGTCGTCAACGTGTGACAACAAATCGGTGCTGACTTCGGAATGTCGATGAACAAGAAGAAGAAGAAGAAGAAGAAGAATTAGCCACGAGGAAATATCCCGGAAAACGTTATCACAATATGACTGTGTGACTGTTGACTGTTATCGACCGAACCAATTCACGTTGGACTCATACGGAGGTCACAATTTATTCACATATTGTCAACTCTTTCCCGGGTCTTTCCTCATTCAGACTACTGGGATAACAGTTATACTTACTTACAGTTATACTTATCTATATATATACGTTGGTGTAACTTTTTTATAATGTATTATTATATAACAGCGTCTTTTGTTCACCCTTTAGGGTCAACAAAATGTGTAGAGGTGGACATACGTACACTTCTCGGCTGTGTATAGACAGATTCTGTATGAGAACACACGTATAATAATTACTACCATCATTACCGTATTATCAGTAATGCTAATTGTTTTCCACGATATCTAGCATTTTTCTTATTTCCTCTCAATGACCCTGGAGATTAATAATACAAAACTTTACTTTTCATATTTGTGGTCGAGTTTATCGAGACGGTTATCAACAAAAACGCATAACGGACGAATAATGAACATGAGTTTAATTAATTGTCAATAACAAATATTTGCATTTATTTTGTTAAAATGCAATGACGAATTGATGATTAAATTACGAATACAATGACGTATTAGTACGTTTGAAAAATAGCCCCTGTAATAGCCCGTTTAGATTTACCCCCTTCCATTTCTCAGGTGCAGAAACTCGACAGTAGGCGCGGTATATTATACCTTTGGCGGTAAAGGCGACAAGATCCCTCGCTACTACCTATTCAAAATACATTCATTCAGTAAACCGGTGCAGGGGATAGTTTCATCTACTCTGCAGGTCGACTTTCCGTGTTGTTGAATCTACAAATCGTTTATTACGTGCTTTTCAAGTGTTATTTGACACTTTTAAAGGATGTGATTCTGTTCCCACTCTCTTTGTACCCACTCTCACTCTCTCACCCCACTTTCCTCTAGTCGACTTTCCGCTATTATACGTACTTGTTTACTCGTGTGCCTAGCTTTACTGAGTTTCTGCAGGTCGACTTTCCGTACCTACACGTCTAGCTGACTTTCCGAGGCCTTTAGTCGAGTTTCTGCAGGTCGATTTTACGGGTACCCCACTTTATCCATACTTTCCTTGATTTTCACTTCGTTTTAGCTGAGGAATATAAATGACGAAGAAAAAGCCTGCCACTGCCATTGTGAGGTACATCCATTTATAAACTGTGGAAATTGGTGGGACCACAGCGAGCACCAGTTAACACACAGAACACACCGAACATGTGCACCTTTGGGTTCAAGCCTGCTGATGATGCAACTAGACCGGATTGGGTCAAATCGTTTAACTAAATTTTGCAAGTTGATGTTCGCTAAAAAAAACTGGTTTAGTCCTCATTCACATGGGATATTAACTTAGTGTCTACATGCTAGGGCTATGTATCACCCCCCCCCCCCCACCCTTTTCCCCCCCACCTGTACTTCGGAGACAAGTTCATGTAGGCCTACACTAGCACAGTGAAATGGGCACCTGCAGTGGTAGACCTAATGGGTACACAACAGGAAATGCAACTCGCAATTTATTAGTTGTTACCACGACGTGAGCAGTCGTCCATAATATTACAAATCACAGTCGTTTCTCCGATCCTAAGTCTTGTTTTTAGGAATGCAGAACAAGCTGGAAATCTATCCCGCATCCTCTAAAAAAAAAGCCTGCAATAATATTGTACCATCATAATTGCAAGACTAATATAATCAGGAATGTCGCAGTGTAAAATGTACAGCATATTGGCCTGCAGAACACTTTTAAAGAATGTGTGACTAAAGATACTACACTTAGATCCCGCACTTCATGTTTGCCCTTCAGAGTTGTTTATCTCTCATCTATGTTGGTGCCCTCATAGTCTCATTTTTTGTAACAATGTAACCAAACCCGAATATTTGTCATCAAGGCTTCAACCATGCCGGTTGAATGGCTTCAACCGCCGCCCATAGAAGTTGATCAATTTGAATGCAGCCATTATGTTGGCAAAGGAGGCAGTTTTTATACAATTCAGTTACTAATCGCATAATAAAATCTGTAATTGAATATGTTTTAATGTTTGTAAGTCCTGCTTAGCACCCCATCGAGGCAAATTTCGAATGAGTTTTGAATACGGCTACAGGTTCATAACAGATATAGGTGATATTGCTGTCGGGGTGTCTTTCTGATATGCTATAGCAATGTGAAACCAAAAACGTAACGGACGGTACATCAGAGAGGAAAATACCAGAAAACGTAATGTCAAAGAGACAGCCAATATGGCATATTGGGGGGGGGGGGGGGGGGGGGGGGGGGGTATATTCAGCAACCCCTGCGAGGAAATCAATAGGATTTTGTACCGATAATTGAACAAGATGTGGAGCGTATGATGGACGTGAATTAGTGCGGTGTGTAGCAGCCTTGAAGTCAGCTGGCCACGAGGCTGCGGAGTACGACGACTGACGAGCGAGGCAACCAACCAACCCCTCTCACTCAGTCGTACCTCAACCTGAGCTGAGGACGGTAGCAGAGCAGTTACCCGAATATTGGAGTGACGCGATGCCGAAATCATCGAGATACTTTTTAACTATGTAAGTCCTACAATGATTTTTACTTACAGTTCGACTTGTATCTGACTATGCGATTACTCGCTAAATGACTCACGTTGTTGCGATCTCACTCTCACACATAGTGTGTTTGTCAGTCTACTGATGACCTTCAACTAGCAATCATAACAGCGACAATGCATCATCTATCTACTGTACTGTCTGTAACCATCCTGTTGCTAGATAGTTTGTACGCGACCATTGATCACCATGAATTATTTGATGTTAACTACCTCCTATATTGTTCGTGTTTAGTAGTATTTATTATTCAGTTGTTTTGTTTTTACATACACCTTCTACACGGGTCCCTTTGATGGCGAATGTTTCAGCACGGTATTTTCATCTTCCACTTTTTAAGTCAACAGCTTTGGAAGCTGGAACAGGAATATTTCAGTTTTGACTTAAGGGTGGGTCGGGGATCCACACTAAAGCCTTTTCCTCCAAACGAACCAAGAGTGCTCAACGGCCTTGCGTGCTTGATTGGTTCGATTCTTTTTTTATTTGATTTCGATTACTTCATTAACTGCAAGATAAACTTGGACTATTTATTGTCTGTTACTAAAATACGTGCTCAAGAAATTTATTTACAGAACTATAAAGTTTAAAAATGCGTTTGTGGTCGTGCCATTAATATTGCGCGCTTAATTTCACATTTACTTACGTTTAAATATAACGCCCTTTACAAAAAAAAAATGTTGAATGTAAGTATTGATAGAATATTGCACCAAATCTATTTAACGACATAAAACAGAGCGCGAGAGAGAGAGAGAGAGAGAGAGAGAGAGAGAGAGAGAGAGAGAGAGAGAGAGAGAGAGAGAGAGAGAGAGAGAATGACGCAATACAGCGACACCGCGAACGCTATTTACCTCACAATGCATTGGACATTGCATTGTATTGGCGCGCACACGTGCACTACAGATACTAGATCGTTTTCTAGTGTGAACGCAACATGATGTAATAATAATAAGAAACCACAGACACCGGGTGAAGGCATAATTGACCCGAACCGTAGTCAAGTATAATGACAACAACATTAGCATTCCTGTTTGAAGGTTACAAGAACATCGACATTCTCAATAACGTATTCATTCATTATTTTCGCTATTATTGCAGTGTGTTATTACTTATTAGTAATATTTTTATGAAATTCGATACAGTCAGGGAAATATTACATTCATCCCATGCGGTGAAATATTCCATTCATGAAATAAATTTATTAAAGATCTTTTAGGCCACGACAAAAAAAAATGCGGAAGGATGATTTTTTACTATTATTATAATTATTTAGTTGCCTGATTACTATAGGGGTTAAATAATGGCTTAAAATTATGCTCACGTCAACAAAATGTAAACATTTGGCAATATACCTATACTTCTGGTCGCAAGTATATATCCATCCACGAACTTTCAATAATATCTATACAAAGCAAAATGCCATCGTCTAATCTCGCTCTGAGAAAACACTATATGACTCAAGCCTGTAAACCGAACCGTTACGCAATTGCTCTTACCTTGGCGTGTACTTGAACGCTATAGCCGTCAGTCCCACTGATCAATCATCACTGCCAACTGGATCGACTTTATCGCGAAGTGGCCGGCTCAAGTGTCGGACTAACACTGCCCGTCGAGACCAAGCTTGGGGATTTAATCAGCTACAGCAGCTACACAACCAACAAACATTTCCCCTCCTTTCGCTACTCCACTGATTTAATTGATGCAAACTAGTAATTATTATTTTGCTACATCTTCTGTAATCCAGAGTAGAGTGGTCTTCACTACCAGTGGCGCACCGACCATGCTTAACTTGTCAAGTCTCGTACCTGCCTCCCCTTCCATGCACGCTGTTTCAATGAGAATTAACACATTCCCGGCGTTATTTTATACATTCGTAAATGCGATCTTCCTCTTAGCAGAGTGTACAGCCTCATTTGTCACTCATTGTGTTTGGGTTTTACAGAATTCCAATACACTGTAGTAAATTATACCATAATGCACCTGTTCAGGTGTGTCTTTGTGTGTGTCTATTGCTTTTTTTTTTAAATCAATGTTCAAGGACCCGTTAATTCTATCGGTTTGTCTTGTGAACATTGTTTTTCTTAGAAACTTATTTTCTGTTGGGTGTGTATTAAATATTAATGTATGGCTTGTTTTATGGGTTTTTCTATACTAGTACGCGTGCACTGAAGATGTGTTGAATTGTCCTTGGTTTGAGGTTGTTTGAAGATCACTTTGATTCTAGAATTTCCTTAGTGTTGCAAACCATTGGGCTTAACTGAATACAATATATTATACTAATTATCGACTAAATATAATCCTTTCGTTATTTTAGTCCGTTTTTTGTTTGTCGGTTCCCCTTTTGTATGTTTTGAATAATTTTTTTACGATTTCTTGGCATGATACAATATTGAATGAATGAAGAAGTAAAAATAAATAAAAAAGAAGACATTGCCTGATGAAGACAGTCGGTTGGTTCCAGTGTTATTTTGGGTTAAGACAATTTGCATAAACAATACGAAATCATTAATTTCGATGGTCGTCAATTTTAACTTAACGGAGACACAATAATAATATCCTAGAATTCAAATTGAAATGTGATAAATAGTTTGTTTGTGACAAGTTATGAGCGGCAGCTGGATGTTATTTGACCACCAGTGATTCGCCGCCTTTGACGAGTTAATGTGTATTTGAATGAAGTGTAAACGTAATCAGTATAAATAATTCCTTAAATAATGACGAAGCAAATCAACCTTGAACCTGTATGAACACATTTTGTAGTGTATTTTCATTAGCGTGTGGTTAAGTAAATAAGAAATAGATGATTTTGATTGATTGAAGGCTTTAGATAGAACACAGCGATATCGCGTTCATTACACTCAGGAAACCAATGGCTCAAGTCATAGAGCTAAACATAAATAGAAATTAATCTGACAATACCCTGTTCTTATTTTATTTCTACCCACTCTGGAACCTTCATCCAACATAATTGCTTTTAAATACAAAAATCAAATCTACGTTCAACCAAACCATAAAACCGAAACATGCTGTAAAGTATTGTGGACTTTCAAAGAAGCAATGCCATTTATTACATGCTTCGTTGTTATGAAGGCTCCAAAGTCACCATTTACAAATACGCCAGTGCTTATAGATTATATTTAAGTCAATTGCCGACGTTAAAGAACCGGGAATCGAACCCTGAACATTCTTTATGAAACATGAATAAACCCACACGAGAAACGAGCTACACAAATCATAATTTGAGGTACGCCTACTATTGAATGCATCATGGGGTAAAACACACATTTCTATGTTTTTGGTTGGTTCCCAATGGGGGCGCTCTCCAATGCCCCACTCTCCGATGCCCCACCTACCTGTTTTCTAAAGCCCATGTTACACCACGCAATTTAAACGCGGTAAGCGGTAGGGATAGAGGTAAGGTTAGGTTATGTTAGGTTAGGTTAGGTTAGGGTAGTATTATTAGGTAAGGGTAGTATTATACTATATTTTAGGGTAGTATTATATTTGGGGTGTGCGTGTGCTTATTTTACGTGGTGTAGCATGGGCTTCTTGAGCAGGTAGGTGGGGCATCGGAGACTGGGGCATCGGAGATGCGTCCTCCCAATGCGCGAGGCTCTACCGCGCCGTGTGCGCTAACCATTGCATACGCCGCCACCCTACTGATTGAAGATGTCGTACAACAATTCGCAACTTGAATTAATTGGCTTTCTATCTACGTCATCACTATTGCAACACAACAGCCAACATGAAAATGCGAACCAATTCTAACGTTTGTTTTCGTAGAATGAACTTGAAAGTTTGCCAGTTAGCCGCGCTTAAGGCCGAAGTACCCCTAGCCTTTCACGCTCGGTTGACTTTTTGAGGCAAAGTGGGTGTGTAAAATAAGCACATTAGGGGCTGGCCCAGAGTCCTTTCAAGATTTTTCTCGCTCGCCGTTCATTGGTTACTCTGTGAAGGTGGTTTGCGGCTGTTGTTTTTGTATGTCACCAGAAACAAATCCTATTGAAATGTGCTGGAGTCGACCGAGCCAGGCTTGGACTCGGTCTACGACCCTTCCTAGTCGCATTGTTCCGATGAACAAAAGAAACCACTGCGCTTTTTACAGATATCCTTTTTGATGATAGTATTGTATATTTTTCTTTTCAGTATTAATATGTGAATAATTCGATAAACAACTGATTTTGATTTATGTTTCTACGATAAAAAATAAGGTAAATAAATATTATACTAGCCTATATTAGAGGAATACAATAAGCGTAATTTTTATCGTAGAGACAAAAATCAAATTGCTGTTAACATTCAAATGTTCACATTATAAAGCTGGCAAGATAAAAGTATAATAATTAATAATCACAAAAAACATCTCGCTGTAAAAAGGGTAGTGGTTGCTTTTGTGCACTTGAACAATGGGGCAAGGGTTATGAGGCTGCCAATTTGAGCACTGGCACCTGTGACTGAGGCCCGGGCGGGAGGGGGTTAGGGGGGTGGGGGTAGGGCAAGGAATCTTACTACCTGTGATCAGAGATCAGGAAATACTTTCTCTGTTTGCTTCCAAAGATAGTAATAGGATTCAATGACGGAACAATATTACGTGTTGGTAACAAGAACTCTGCGTTCCATGTTTGAATCCTAGCTTGAGCATGGTTGTCGTGTAGTGTCATCTTGGTGTACGAATATACGAAATACAAATACGATTTTAGGTAACTCGCGAGGTTCTAATTCGAGATTCTAGCTCGAGAGTTCCCCGGTTCGATACTGTTATCGGCAATCCCGACTGATGCACTTTCCGATGTTTTCCTCAGTAGTGGTAAACAAGCCTCCCAAGTTCCTACAAAACTATCCACATACTTTTCTAGTTTTCCATCTAAAGAGACGTCATCGGGAAACAATAATTTGCACCATACAGCAGGAATACGTACGAAAAATTATTATTATTACTCACTGCCCTGCATAATTGCGTGGGATTGACTATAGCCTTCCCAACATTCCTTGGTCTTCTGACGTTAGGATAAAGGGTGAAAGACTGAAATCGAAATACAAACACTAGTATGTTTGATCCCTCTTTATGGAAACATATTAATGAAAAGTTCTGTAAGTACAGACAATCACATGCAATTCAAAGAACGGGTCAGAAGTGGATTTAGAAACAAAGAGTCAAATCAATAATCTAATCACAAATGTAGCATTGTCTGCTGTGTCATAAGTTTGAAACAATGTAACAACATTAACCCATCAACAACAAAATCATGAATTCTATTACATGTTTTTGTAGATGAAGTGTTATGGAATATGTGTAACGATGACAGAATCACACACATAATAAATTGTGTAATCTGTCTCTGTGGTAATTAGTGAAAATTGAAATAGTCACAGATATGCCCAATCGAACACTTCCAGGTTCCCAAGCTCGGATATACAACAAAATATCACCTAAAACATTTCCTTTTGTAATACAAATCGAAATATGAACGATAGAAAACAAAATTACTATCATATCGAACAGTACCAGCAAAGTATTGTCCGATCGAACATTTCCTTGGTTGAAAATACAAAACAAACTTTCGCGCAATTGAATGTACCCCAGAGTTGTCATACATAACAAATTTACACATCAATCAATCACGTAATTATATAAAACAAAACCAATTATCAGTAATGCAAACAAATTACGTTCATATAGGAACAATTCCTTTAAAGTACAAAGTATCGCCCGATCGAACATTTCCTAGCTTGAAATACAAAACAACGTATCGCGCTATTGACCATATCCAAGCATTGACTTACGGAACAAATTATAAATAATACAAAACAATGTATCGCGCAATTGAACATATCCAAGCATTGACATACGGAACAAATTATAAATAATACAAAACAATGTATTGCGCTATTGACCATATCCAAGCATTGACATACGAAACAAATTATAAATAATACAAAACAATGTATCGCGCAATTGAACATATCCAGGCAGTGACATACGGAACAAATTATAAATAATACAAAACAATGTATCGCGCAATTGAACATATCCAAGCATTGACATACGGATTAAATTATAAATAATACAAAACAATGTATCGCGCTATTGAACATATCCAAGCATTGACATACGGAACAAATTATAAATAATACAAAACAATGTATCGCGCAATTGAACATATCCAAGCATTGACATACGGATTAAATTATAAATAATACAAAACAATGTATCGCGCAATTGAACATATCCAAGCATTGACATACGGAACAAATTATAAATAATACAAAACAATGTATTGCGCTATTGACCATATCCAAGCATTGACATACGAAACAAATTATAAATAATACAAAACAATGTATCGCGCAATTGAACATATCCAGGCAGTGACATACGGAACAAATTATAAATAATACAAAACAATGTATCGCGCAATTGAACATATCCAAGCATTGACATACGGATTAAATTATAAATAATACAAAACAATGTATCGCGCTATTGAACATATCCAAGCATTGACATACGGAACAAATTATAAATAATACAAAACAATGTATCGCGCAATTGAACATATCCAAGCATTGACATACGGATTAAATTATAAATAATACAAAACAATGTATCGCGCTATTGAACATATCCAAGCATTGACATATCATTGACAATTAAAAGGAAGCGAACAAAATGATCCACATGGGTGAAGTTGTTTTGTATACTACATTTTGTCTGCGTTTATCATCCGACTTCTTCTATTCTTCGAGTGAAACATACAGATCTACTTATATCAATAAAGATCTACGAACTAATGCGATACGAAACAGCGGTTGCGACTGTAGTGCCTGGAATGTTGTAGTTGGATGCAAACTAATGCAAACCATATCGAGTACATCAGGCATAAGCTGTTGTGAATGTATGTCTCCTCTTTATCATTTGTGAAGCAATGAGGTTAAATTATTATTTCTACAATGTGTATGGACACAAAATCATTCCGATCTGTCCTATACCCGTTATCACTTAAATGTTGTCAAGACTTTTAATTGTTTGATTAATTAATTCATTAATTATTGTATATTATAATATTACGTAAATCTTCGTGGTTCATTTTTATCTATTGAATTATTTTACGGTCAAGAACCACGTTTATATTATAAATATGTATTTACTTTACATTTCTTTCTAGAGGATTGAAGGAGTAGGAGGTGCATTCCTTTCTATACACGTAGGGTAAAAAGGTAAAAAAAAACGACTTTGCCGGGAATCGAGCTTAGGTCTCCCACTTGCCGGGCGGGAACTCTGACCACTGAGCTACAGAGACGGCGAATTACAATCTGTCTTATTTGTTGTTTGTAATTGCATTGTTTTTATAACATGTGAAGATGGCAGATTGCACTGCCATTCAACTACTCATGAAATAACCTTGAATTTCACAAACTCTCCTGTTACCTAATGTAATAATCAAACAACAAACAAGACACATTGTAATTCGCCGTCTCAAATCTCAGTGGTCAGAGTGCCCGCCCGGCAAGTAAGAAACGTGGGTTCGATTCCCAGCGGGGTCGTTTCTTTAACTTTCTGTCTTATATGTCACACACACACACACACAATTTGTAATTAATTAATTGTTTCTGGATAACTATATCGTTGGAATTGTGCAGGGGAAATTGATCTACCCTTGAATTCAACCGCTCATCTGAGTTTTCGAGGTGGTTGTGGCTATGGGGGGGGAGGGGGGGGTTGACAAATAAAGAGGAAGCTTGAAATGCATCCAAAGCTGGACAAATTATTTTCAAAAACAAATTATAATATAATTGCCGCAGGATGGTCTGTGTCGATGACCGGCGGCAATATCGTCACTGGTCGCGAGCCGGTAGATGAGGAACACTAACGTATAGTAACTAACAGCGTAATTATTTATTTAGTTGTAATTAATTATAATTATCATACTTAGTATGATATAGATATATTTGGCTATGCCATACATTTTGGCAACGATGCTAATCGAGAGAGTGTGTGATACATGAAAATGAAAAACCGCCACATAATACCCATCCACAAGCTAGAATCGAACCTGGATCTCAGGAACCGCGATTTACCACACCAACACCTGTTTCTGTGTGTATTATTGGCCCTGCGTTTACTTCTGTTTGCTACTACGAATAACAGTGTTGAAGGGATTTTCAGTTTCACAACTACATTAGTTCAATGAGGCGGAATGGTATTTCAAGATGTTCCGGCGAACACTTGTTGGCCTGAGGCTTTTGTATCCTGTCTGTCGCCGTCTAGCTATTGTCGCGAGGAAGGGTAGGTGGGCGGGCGCTAGCCACTCCTCGACCAAGCCTCCAATTCCACAAGAATAAGAAGTTCATCGAAACATCTACAGAGGACAGCACTATCACAGCAATTTTAATCAATCAGAAATCACCTCAATGTCCCGTCATTGATACATTTATAGTACTCAACTTTCCAATACTGGCTATAAAGAATTAAAGTTCAAACTAAGTTGAATAAAAAATTATAATTTATAATTCCTTCGAGTTGCGAATTCCAAATTCATATATTTTTAACTCTTTTAACCAACATAGTTCGGCAGGCATCTGTTTACTGCACGAAACAAAAAACCGTACTGAAATTGAAGCAATGGTGTAGACGCTACGAGGTTTATACTAAGACCGGAAGGCTCGGTGTCCTATAATGGTGGGTTTACACACCGGAATAAGGTTTAAGGTTTAACATTTAATATTTTGTTCTAAGGAAAGTATTTTCCAAACTGATTTACTAGGATCGCTACCATTGGCCGGATTTACAAAAGCTCGTCTCTCATTGGCTGGGCTAAGAATTTTTGGGATAAGAGCTAACAAGTTGGAATAGTTTAAACTTTCGTCCTAGCCCTTAAATCTTAGGAAGTTATGTGAACGCCATGATGCTACTAGCTTGATTCAACTTCGTTAAACCTTAGACCTTAAACCTTATTACGGTGTGTAAACCGGGCTTAACGTCCAGCTTGCTTCTGGTGGCCCCGTTTTGCAACGTATATTGTAAACCGGCGAGCTAGACTTAGAAGCCAATAAAAAACAGGGCCTTACAAAACCACACAGAACTTGCATAGCTAGGCCTAATTATCTGTGTTCACTAAAAACAATGTTTTTAAGTTTTATTTTATGCTACATGCAAACTAATTTTAATTCATATCATATGCCTAAGTCCCATAAGCTGCATAAGTTGATTGTGTTATTTAATTTTTCATACCATCTTCCCGTCAACAATAATTGTGGAAATTGTGGAATCGTTTAAACGTTTGACGGTTCCCATTACCGTTTGACGCATTTCCGCAGTTGTGAATGCGTTCATTTGAATACAAACATTGACGTTGAAGTTCGCGTTTACGCCAATCGTATGTACTGGATTTAGTGAAAACCTTTTGTTATAATTAACAGGGTTGATATCAATACGTACAAGTATTTTAATTTATGTTAAGTTAATTGAATACTTAAACATTATAAAATACATTTCATGAATCATTATTGTGTATATTCTGACCAATTATTGTTTTATCCATTTAATCACCGGGTAGTTTTTAAAATTTATTAACACTTACCAACATTATTGATTCTTTCTAGCGAGAAAATGTGTCTTTACTCTTTAATAATACGTTTTTGACAATAGAAACATGTTGTTCGTTTGAACATACATTATTAATTGTACACATTTTAATCTTAGTAACATGTGAAAACAAACAAAAAAATAATATGTCAGCAATTTCGTCACCGCATGCGCCACTGAAGGAATTACAAACAATATTAGTAGTGCACTCGTACGCTTGAATGCCTAACCTACTCCTACTCCAAATGTAATCGGAGATCGATAACGCATAGT
Source organism: Isoperla grammatica (assembly GCA_945910005.1). Classification (NCBI taxonomy): domain Eukaryota; kingdom Metazoa; phylum Arthropoda; class Insecta; order Plecoptera; family Perlodidae; genus Isoperla; species Isoperla grammatica. The sequence goes on along the minus strand of OX246746.1, from coordinate 11,903,882 downwards.
TCAGATAAAGCGAACACACACACGTTGTAGATTAGGTTTGACTAGGCCTACACAACAATGAGTTGAGCTTAATCATTTACAAGAGCAAGTCGTATCCAGGATAGGTCTAGGCCAGCTGGGCGTCGTGTATAGAACTGACCGCTGCTCGCATAATTCCTGTGCGATATCCAGTAAGTTACCAACAATGTATTGGTGACAATATTGATAATAGTACACGATGATGATAGTTGGGCTTTTCGTCTCATATTGTGACAATCGTTTATAACATATCGAAATAACGTGTTTATGAAGTCGCATAGAAAACTAGTTCGATAACAACGTGTGAAATGCATAAAGTGATAGAATACTGCGAGGAACTTAACAACATCCACAAGGAACCATCATTCTGATTCCGGAACCGTTGCTGATTATAATGCTGTGAATAATACTACCTCAATACAGAAGCGTTCAGTATAGATTAGTTCATTTCTTATCGTGTAGGCAATGTTAAACCGTTGGCCTAATTGACTACATCGCCGAGTTATATTTATTGTCATCGTGAAAAAGACTTATTCCAAGAAAGTTTTCATTAACACATTTACATTTTGGTACATTATTGTGCATCTACTGAAGAAAGTTGAATAAGTGTAACAACAAACACAAGTGGAAGCTATGCTAAGTGAAAGCTAGTGGAGCGAACAGACTTTCAATTGCATTAATAAGTGAATGAATTAAAACTATGTTTTATTTCGGAATCTGCCATTCTTTTAAGAATAAACGCGAAGTATATTTAATAAGTTAATTGTACGCGTTTCAACGACAATAGTAAAAATCTAACGTGTTTTTCACATTAAACACAAATTTAAAATGTTGCCTTGGAGGTAACGAAGAAATTTATAAGTTAAAAAGTGATTATTTATTTTCTACATGAAGAAATATTGCGACTTCTAAGACTGTAACTTGATTGTGATGGGAAAAGAAGAGACAAGAGAAGCTGATGCTTCAGAAGAAACCCCCAAGCCGGTGTTCGTCGCACCGGACGGAGGATGGGGGTGGGTGATAGTCTTCGCTTCAGCCCTCAGTAACGTAAGTACACAATATTCATTTCATTTCTGTTCATTATACATACAACGTCACATAGAAGTCACATTTAATTAAAACATTCTCTAGAACACTTTTAAAAGATTGACATCAGTCCAAAAAATCAGCCACTTTATACAGGAGTCGATTTAACAAAATATATTCCTAAAGATCAATAAAATGTGGAAATTACAGATTGAACCCTGTTGTCGTGACTGTATCGCGATATTTTATGAAAAGTATTAAAATGAAAAATTAAGTTTAGCACTACATTTTTAAATTAAATTTCATCTCGTCGGTTCAGCGATAGGACAATGGAACCAGCTACAGGTGTGCACCACGTGTCATTCAATGGGCGTGACAGTGGGAAAACGCACGTGTTGGGGGAAACTGTCAAGAAAACTATATTTTTCATTAAAAGTGAGCTGGAAAATATCTATATCGGCTATGTTACGATGATATTGATAGTAAATTTTGATTCGTTGGCTGGGTAATACCAAAGATTTTTAATACAATGAATTCTGGAGCGCAGCTATGGCATTCAGACAAAGCACTAGCATTCTACCAGATGACGAATTCAGTAGCCGTGAGGCCTTGCATATCTGCTTTGTGTGAGTGTGCGTATGACTACCTCTTTGATTGGACTCACGTATTCGTTGTTGAATGTTGCCATTCTGCACCTGGTATAGAATCACATCTACTCCACGTAACAAAACAAAGTAATTGCACCTGGAGTAAGTTAGAGTGACTGTACTTTGAATCATGTTTTATAATCTAACAAACAGCTTGCTACTAAGCATTTTGTTCCTTGAATTATTGTAATTCCGAATTGTCAAGATGATTCAATCAAGGCGCTAACAAAGAGTTGCCAATATCAATACAAAATTTCATTTAATAATAGTTTTTCGTAGGAATTCCTTTTATAGGGTGTACACCAGCTTTACTGATGACACGTGTGAAATTGGTGACAGGTGTGAAATTATAACTAGATGGTATAAGAAGACAATTAAGCTGGTACCTTTGGACTCGGCTATTTCGTTTGGGCATCTTTTTGTTTTTATTCCAGCAAGTATTTAATTTCTAAGTGAGTGAAGAGAATCGCTCTTATCTGGGTTTCAAATAATTTGAATATAGTTTCATGATAATATCATCACTTCTTCACAATCTTCCTTAACCTTGAAAACTAAATGTAGCACGTTTCTAGATAGTAAATCATTTCCGGTTTCTATGTCTCGAGCATGAAATCTCTACTAAGCCGTTATGGTGGTCAAATCCCCCTCACCCCCCCCCCCCCCCCCCCCCATCTTTGAAGCACAGTTATGGGTATGGGGGCGCATCGACTGTTTTCAGCACCACACCCTTCCTCACAACAACAGAACAGGCAGAAGTTTTTTAACTTCTAATATGGATTAAGTTCCATTGCTTCTTGTCTAAGGAAAAAGTAAACGGTCACTTTGGAGCTGTCCTAGCAACGAGGCACTCAATAAATTCAAAGTTGTTCTGAATTGGCCTTGTTGATTCTGACATTTGTCCGCAGGTGTTCGCACTGTCCAATCACTGATTCATATGTTTCGTATTTGAAATATCGATCTTTGATTGGTTATCGCTCACTCGTCGATGGTGTTTGGAGCCTACAGGGTTGGTTTAGTTGCTTTAAATTTAAGTCCCCCACTGCAAATCAGTTTCGTTACTGAGTGGGTAGACTCTTAATGTGAATTTATTTAATTAATTAATTAATTAATTAATTTATTTATTTATTTATTTATTTATTTATTTATTTATTTATTTATTTATTTATTTATTTATTTATTTATTTATTTATTTATTTATTTATTTATTTATTTATTTATTTATTTATTTATTTATTTATTTATTTATTTATTTATTTATTTATTTATTTATTTATTTATTTATTTATTTATTTATTTATTTATTTATTTATTCATTCATTTATTTATTTATTTATTTATTTATTTATTTAACAGATAGGTCAGTTATGTAGTTTATGATTTCAGGTAATTGTGATACCAATAATGCAGTCTTTTGGATTACTCTTCAAAGACACGTTCGCTGCCATGGGAATGTCAGGCACGGACTGTTCAGTGATCATAAACGTGAACTCTGCCTTCGGAATGGGTATGGGACTCATCAACGGGCCTTTGCAACGACGGTTCGGCTACCGGAAGGTGGGAATGTTCGCATCTGTTCTGGTGTTCGTGGGAGTAACTTGTACCAGTTGGGCGAACTCGTTCGTAGCGTTTCTCTTCGCCTACAGCATTGTCACATGTGAGTTCTTAATTAACAGTTGTTATTGATATCCTGAGAACGCTTCAAGATAATGAAAAAGTGATACAACGCCGGGATTTGGTTTTGTAGTAGGGATGGGCAAAAACGTGTACTTCAGTAAACGTGTAACCTCTCTCTGCGAAAGGCGTGCACACATGTACACGTTCGTACTTGCGTACCCAATAGATTTTGCACGTGAATTAGGGTGTGCACTGTACACATGCACATTTCGTTGTGCGATGTTGGTTCAGCGGCGCCGTCGGTCGACGCTGTGGCCGGTCGCACTCAGTTTAACCCTGTGTGGGCGGCCTGCACAGGTCCATGCGTTTAATATTTAGATGAAAACCGTAAACGTGTACACGTCTACACGTGTACACTATCCCATCCCTATTTTGTAGTAGCTAAACAATGAATTTCAAATCTAGAAGATTGGAAGCAATATTCAAATTGTTACGATTGGTGTATCTCTAACAAATTTATTAATTAATTAAAATCTGGCATTCACATTGTGAAGGTAGGGCCGAAACCTCCAAAAACAACTCTTCTCTGTATTTTATTTAGTTCGTTGTGTTGAAAATAGTTTTTGATTTCAGCTCTGGGCATATCGTTAGTTATGTCGTCGTTCTCCCTCGCGCTCAACACATATTTCAAGGTGAAACGAGGCAAAGCAGCAGGATTCTCGATGACGGCTACAGGACTTGGTCCCATCCTCATGCCCTTGTTGATCAGTTACATGATAGAGACGTACGGTGTCCGCGGTACGGCCTTGATACTAGGGGCGATGTCCTTGCACGCATTCGTCGCAGCGCTCCTCTTACAGCCGGTCAAATGGCACGTGAAGACGGCAGCTGCAGGTACTTCACTCATAGAGGGATTCCCCACCCCAGGCCAGCCACACGTTATTTGTGAAACAGTACATTTTATAGGCAACCCAAGACAACCTTACACATGCTTTCGTCACAGGCGAGGTATTCGTAGCCAATCAGCGATCGGTATTTGCGCGCTATTGTCTCGGGCGGTTCGCTGGTTGGCTACGAGTGCCTCGCTTGTGACGAAATCATGTAAAGTAGTCTTGGGTTGCCTATACCAGTGGCTTCCCTTACTGCTAACATATTTTTAATTCCCTTTCTGCCAACGTAATATAGACTCTAGTCTAGGGTATATCAATATGTAGAGAATGTCGTGTTGTAAATATAAATAATAATAATAACGTCAAAGAATATTGGTATTGAAGAAAGCTGACATTTTTTTTACTTAATAGATTAGTTATACTATGGATTATATTATGTCGATTATAAAGTATATCATAATAATGAAATATAATAATATCGGTTATATCCCTGTTTGGATTGACTAATATAAAATATGATGGAACTAAACATCTACACAAGTGGATGTAGAATAGAATTGACACCAATAAGTATAGTAAACAAATAAATTGACACATATCTATGTTTCTCAGTTCTCCAAGAAGAAGTAACGGACAAAGCTTTGGCGGGGCCAATCGCAGAAAGTGACGGCAACAGTGTTACAGCATTGGGATCCCGAACACGGACCATCACTATTAACTCTGCGGATCGAGAGATAGATACACAGTCAATGTTCGGCTTCGAAACTCCATTGATAGAGAAGAGGAACCCCACATTCACTACCTGCAATCCTACCGTCAGAAGTAAGAGAGTGAAGTATACATATGGTAGTACTCTTTACTTTTGGTTGTTATGCTAATAAAGTGAGGGTTGAAGTTTAAGTCACTAAAATATATTCGCATACTCTGGAACTACCCCGCATTTGCACTACCATTCCATTTTGGTTTGTAGCTAAAGGTTCATATTATAGTGTATTCCCAAGAGTTTGGTCCGGTTATTTTTATTTTAAGTGTGGTATTCCAAATGTATTTAGTCTCATACCAACCATAGGTCCTATCTACTGCCCTTTTCGTGCACGAGTTTTCAACGAAAATCAACCGATTCCTGACGATCTTTCACACATTCGTAAATGCAATCTTCTTTTTAGTAGAGTGCACAAGGCTCATTAGTCACGCCCGCTACGTTAGGAATTTCCAGGTAACCAACCCAATATCGTAAATAAGCCTATCACTAATTGACCTGTTTCAAGTAGATGGTAGCGAATGTACAAACAGAAAGACAAGTTGGTACTATTGGAATCGGCTATATCATAGGCATGAGACTAGTTACGTTGGAGAAACTTAACAACTTCTCCATGATTCAAGTGAAATGTTGCAACGTTGCTGTGTTCGCCAGGTAGAGTGGGTAAAGGACGGAGTGTGTCACAGACGGAAGATCCTAGCAAACCAGTGTTGCCGTTCGACTGGTTCTCTAGTCTAGAAACTGTAAATCTGGGAAGCAGTTGGACGATCTTTGATGAGAGAAGTTACGCACCTTTACCTAGATTAGAAGAGGACGAGGACAACGAGAATAAACTCAGGTTTGACTCTTCAACAATTCAACCCATTAAGAAACTCATGCACAAGCCACTTGCGGACGCAACTGTTGACTTGCGTCTGGAAATTGATTAAGCCGGATGCACAAAAGGATTTGCTGGCGCAAATATGTGCGGGAGCTCCGTAAATTTGCGGCTCAATCGACTATCCCGCAAATAGCTAAAACTTTATCCAGATTTCCGCAATTTTATCTGCATCAGCAAGTCTGCCATTTTTAATGAACAGTGTGTTTGCGTCGGCAACTCTTTGTGCATGAGGCTATAAATAAGCAAAGTCTAAATACACACTGTAGTCTGTAACAGGGTTTCCAGGGTCCCGGTGATACCGCTTCGTCATCTTAATATTTGATCTCTATTTAATATTGAAACATCCACTGAGTTATTGAAAACACTTTTTTTTATCCAAATAAACATGAATTGTTAGATTCAGGAAATGAAATGAAATGAAAGTTGGTCCCCTTGAAAGTAAGTTGCAGTAACCGAATGGGTAAACTATAAATACAAATGTGGAAGGCCTAACCTGCTAAAAAAAATCAAAAGTAGCCAAATCAATTTTTGAGAGGCTAGTTAAAAAATAAAACAAAACTGCGGTTTCTTTTCAGTGAAAACGGTCGTTTGAAGGAAGTATCTACAAATATAGACCCAATTCCATCTAAGACTCATCTTCTTCGAAGAACTATCAACCGAATTGTTGTCTTCTTCGACTTGGACCTGTTGAGGGATCCTAAATATGTCTCCCTAGTGGTAGGGATGGCTATAGCTATTACAGCCGAGATCAACTTCTCTCTCCTCGTGCCCTTCATCATGGGTGACCTCGGCTTTGAGACGAGGCAGATCGCCGTCATTATGTCCACAATGGCCGCCACCGATATAGTGTTCAGATTCTTCACACCTTTTGTCGCCGACGCCTTCAAGTATTCTGCTAAGACAATGTTCTTCATCAGTTTAGTGTTCCTCATCTTATCAAGAACAAGTAAGTGAAATAAATTAACTATTATTATTTGTGTTTAAACTATGAATTCCGAATGATGTAATATTTGATTTATGACAAATTTATTAGTAAACAGAAAATGATAGACTTTTTCTTTTACATTGCAATGCCTAAGCTTTCGTAGAACATACACACCTTATTGCATACATTGTTCAAATGGTTATTCCATGTTAATTGATTCCATGTAAACTGCAAGAAGCTCATGCAGTCGTTTTAATCTGTTCAATAAGCATATTTTCTTTGTGCCCTACCGGAATGGACAGGTGTTTGTCCTCATGGTGTTCATCTCAATTACATGACTTGTTTTCTTTCCATTCCGTTCACAGGCATGATTGATTCATCCTTTGTGATATATCATTTATTTTAATAAATGAATTTACTTTTAATTATTCAAATCACTGTTATCCAAGAAAACTGCCGTATCTGAATACATACTAATTAGAATTACATACCTACTTAGGCCTAGTTGGTTGCAGTCTTCGGCAAGGAAAGCCTCGCTATAAAAACCTTGTTTTGCAGTGATTTCTTGGGAACGCTACACAATATTGAAAGTGTTTGATAACCATCATTTAGTTTCGTAAAAACCAAAACACTGGCATTAACAAATATTTTGATCTTTTCGCTTGTTATTTTGGAAGTAAATTGATTGCAATAAAAATGATTGCAATATTTGAAATTTTGTTAAATTTGTGTTTCGTTTTAAAATTACATTTCTTTCTTTAACTGGACTTACATCTGAATTATGTTACAGCAATGACCTTCTTCAGTACATACACGTCGATTCTGTGCGTGAGCGCCATCCTGGGCATGGGCAAGGGTATTCGCACCGTCTACATGATTCTGGTCATACCGGCATATGTCCCACTGGAGAGGCTGCCTGGAGCTTCCGGTATCCAAAGCGTCACTAACGGAATATTCATTATAGTGTTTGGGCCACTTGTTGGTAAGTTATATATATATTAGTACGTAGGTTTTCACGGACAGTAAAGATATGATTATCAGTCTTTAGGGTAATTATCCGTGTACCAGTGTCACACTGCTGGCCCTGGCACGGGCGGTTGTCACATGGTCAACGTTTCGACTGAATTCCCATCAGCCATCTTTAGGGTTGAATGCCTCCTCGAGAGATCAAGTACCACTGAGAAGCCGAGCGTAGTGCCTATTGTTATAAAGCCCCTGTAAGATGCCGCCCGTTCCAGGGCCAGCTGTGACACCGGTACACGGATAATTACCCTAAAGACTGATAATCATATATATATATATATTATATACCATAGCCACGACGTAACTTGCAAGATATTGTCGTCATAGATGATGCCCGTAACAAATACCAACCTAAATCTACAGTGTATTCAATCGTAACCTTGTTTTAAACCCCCTTGCACGCCAATGGTCTACCCCCACCATCCGACCGCGCGGTGAGTGCAGCGGTGGCTCATAAATACATGACACGATGTCACCTATTGAAACGGTAACACATTGAAAATCTACTGAATCAATATTTTGCAAATTCGATAAATTATTTGGATTATTGAACAATTTATTGTTTGGATTTTTCATGTGTTGCTGTAGATAATTGTCGTTTCAAATAGGTGGTATTTTGAGAGGTATGATTTATGAGCCATACCGCTTCGCTCACGAGGGTTTAGTGCAAGAACGGCTATGAAAGTTTAAGAAATGGAATACATGGTAGTTCCAACCTGTTCTCTGCCTCAGCTATTGTAGTGATACTATCAGTATCAGCGCGTTTGTTAGCAGGAGTTGTACAGGCGCATTCCAATACGGCTATAGTGCACTCAATGCAGTGGGCAATAAGAAGCAGGTACTGAGGAATCCTGCGGAGAATTCCGTTGAAATAGACCGCGTAGAACGACAGTCTCTTCTGAGAATTTAACAGTGCATTGCTTGTTACGGCGTGGCCAGTATAATATTATGAAGTCAATAAATAAAGGAAATGGTTTGAGGGAGGAGAGGGAGAAATTACAAATAACGACTTTGAAATACAGAGCGTCAAGTTAGTTTATTAAAATACGTACTACATAATATGTTGATGTTCAATGTTATCTTTTAAACAATAATATTGGTGAAGTAAAGATTGATATAATACTTGAAGTATCTTTCTTATCACTTGGAAATATATCTTTGTATGAAGCACGTAAGTGCAATGTGCTTACTCAGAAATTATACATATTCTTAGAAAGCTTATGACGACAAGGTTGTTATGAAATGTGGTGAAGTGCCAATGCAATGTGTTGCTTCAAGAGCTCCCGGACACATAATCATGTCCACTTGGTTAATAGTTCTACCCCTTATTAAACCTTCAAAAACAATCTCCAAAATTTTAAAATTAATTGCTTATTAGTTTCCATTGATTATATTAATTAAAACACATAATCATGCTCACTTGGTTTACAGTTCTACCCCTTATAACTAAACCTTCAAAAACAATCTCCAAAATATTACAATTAATTGCTTATTATTACTTAACATTGATTACATTAATTAAAACACATAATCATGTCCACTTGGTTAATAGTTCTACCCCTTATAACTAAACCTTCAAAAACAATCTCCAAAATATTACAATTAATTGCTTATATATATAAAGTTGGGTGAGGCGGGGTAATCCAATGTTTAGTGATGTTTTTGTAAAGTTGACGTGGATATGGTTGAGCAGTGGCGTAGACGACCTTCGTACGCAGTTCATTCAGCGTCGCTCTACGGTGGTTGTGGTCCAGGTTGTTTAATATTACAACTCCCCTTACGTCACTTCCTTAAAACACTTTTGTAAACACTTAGAACTATAGAACTTTATTTTGGCGCACTTAATCACTTCTCAAAAAAAACTTAATTCCGTTTGTCACACTTAAACTTCTCAACAACTTTATAACTTCTCATACGCAAACTTTCCTCAACTTCGTTAACTATCAGCAGGTTTGTAGTCCCCTGCCCGGTGATCTATGCAACACACACACAACTTCGTCACCCGCGACCGACAGATCTGTTCCTAGATCTTTCACCTCGAAGAGAACTCATTTTCCTCGTGGTTTTCGGTTTTCTTGCTTGTGACGTCGAAGGGGGCGTATCCCCACCTCCTCGCCTGGTCCCCTGTCCACGGATGATGTCCAGTGTTGGGTGATGTCCACAGAAATCCACCGAACATGATACTGAAACACACATTAAAAACAATACTAAAGGAATCATTTACATATTTAACAAAATTAGTCTGCACGAAGAGTTAAATCCATAACCCAAGGGAAATATATGTCAACACAATATGAACTTGATACTTTTATCGAACATAAACCCTGAAAATACATAACTATGCCAAAAATGTGTCACAAATCTGGAATATTCCACGATTTTAAAGTAGCATAGTATAATAGCAGTGCATTTTCTAATATATTTAATTTCTTTTGAAGGGGCCATCAGGGATTGGAGTGGCAGCTACAATACTTGCATCCTGGCTATAAATGTCCTTGCATCAGTCACGCTGATCATATGGACTACAGAATACCTCATTTCACGGTACAAGAGCAAGAAAGATGCATCCGCACTCACACCTGAACTGCAGAAAGTCTAGAAACTCGGTACGAAATACTTCAAATCTGCACCGACGATCTCCACTCTACTAGTGGAGGGGAAGTGGGGGGGGGGGGGGGGGGAGAGGGGGGGGGGGCGTCTGGCCAATAGTGTCGGAGTCGGAGGAGAAACGCCGACGCACTGTTAGTTTCTCTCCTGTTTGGACGAGGAAATATGGATCAGGGAAAGGTAACGCCTATAAGGGATGAACTGTGAATGCGCTCAAGGTATCGACCGCAGGTGTATTCAAAAGGGTGACTATAGTGGTTGGTGGTTGTATTTGTGATAATGTATTCCGATAAAAGTCCCCTCGTGAAGCTGATTACCGAAAGCTCGTTGTTGCCAATAAAGAGGTTGACAAAGAAGCACATTATTTTATATCGTTTACTCCCGTTTCGATTGTTGGGTGCGGGAGTGCGGTATATGTGGTTTGTTTAGGCCAGTAAATTAATTTAATTAATCATTTAAACTTCTGAGTGTGTTGTTTATATTTACTTACATGCTCATTCATTCATTTATTGTCCATCCTATTCTCCTATATATATATATAAACAGACACTAATGATGATAAAACTTGTACTGTCAAAACTATTCGAGCCTAGACTGCCAGACAGATCTCGGGCTTGTTTTCCAGAGTAGAAAGATACCGTGTCTTGCCAAAGAAATGCTCGGACCATTGTCATTTCATGGACATATTGAGACACAACGGGACGGGATAACAAATGATAATAATTTAAAGAGAGGTGAGTTTATAAGTAATATCAAGGCAGACCAAAATTGGAATACTATCAACAGAAACATGCGTTTTAATGGCTAGTATGTAGAAATGAGACACGGCAAAAAAGAAACGGAATCAGCATCGCTCCTTAGTAAGGGGAAAAGTTTGAATGGTTTATAATTATCATAAGAACGGAATTCATTATTTATAATTCTCAAAATGAAGTACTTAAATATGTATTTTTCTTCGTCGACTCTTGGTTCGATTATCAATAAGCCATACAAATCGTATTGTTCAACAGACGGAGAATTAATCGTGGTGACCACACAGCGGAATATATGTGTAAATATAGTATAAATAGTATAGAAGTGTATAGTAGTAGTATAGTATAGTATAGGAAATATATAGTATATACGGGAAATAACAAACCTTATAGCGGAATATTCAATATATGAATATATTCCCTTGACTCTTGACTGACATTTTCCATCGTACCTTACTTTATCGAGTGAGAATCAATGGGAAAACAAGTTCCTCAAATCTTGTTTGTTTTCAGTCTTGTGTCGATTCATTCTTGCGTGTGTTGAGTACGCCTACTTTCATCTGGCTATGTAAGAGCTTTTCATCTGGTTTCGTTTGAGCTTGTCCTGTGCGATCATTGAATATAGACCTTGCCCAGCACAAGCTCAAACAATAACAGATAAACGTATTCATTGAGAGTTGTTCTTCTTCCGATGTTTCTCCATCAAGGATATCCTTGGCGTTGATAACAGTACTTCAAGGGACAGTACACGGCTCGGTGGAAACTCGGCTATGAGCGAGCCATCTCCACCTTGCAAACTCTAAAGCCAGCGACACACGGGAAACATGTATTGAAAATATACATTTCTTTGCTGAAAGAAGGATTAAATGTTTTCAGTATTGGTGCTATCACATGTGATTCGAATCTCGAATTCGAACCTCTATTTTGTTACATGGTTCACAGTAGTAAAGTAACGATATTTTAAGTTTGACATAGTTTAAAAGCTGCCCCCCCCCCCCCCCCCCCCCCTCCCTGCCCTAATTATGTGACAACAGCCCAGGATAACAAATATGACTGATTATAAATAATATAACATGAAATGAATAAATATGGTAGGATTAATGTGTTATAACGGGGTAAGGAGTGGTCACATAGCGATGGAAGGGAGCAAAGCACAGGAAATACACAAAACAAGAACTAACTCTAAGTAATTATAATTTATACACTAAACAGTACCAAAACGATGCAGCATAGAACACCAGTGATTCATACCTGCTTAATACCTTAGCATATCCTCAACTGATTGTTTCATCAGTCGTAGGGATTAGATGATGATTGTACTTTATATGCTAACCGTTATTGACAGAGCCTGACATAACCATCCTTTATATTAGATGGAGTATGCGCAGGTACTGCTGACAACAGTTGCTTGTATCTTTGAGTATCCGTTCGTCCCCTGATGTCTGAACGGCAAACCATTGTTTTTCATAAGTGGGAACTCTTTGAATCTCATAGAAATAGTACATATACATGAATCTTATGTTGAGAGTGGTACAGATATCGAAAGTCGCGTATTTTGACGTATAACGTGCACAACAAACATCATGTGTACTCATCTTCGAACAACAAAGTGATTAAATGCTGTGAGAACAGAAGCATGTTGTTCTATCATACCTGAATCAACAGTTATGGTACCAGTTATCGAAGCCGGGTCAGTCGAAATCAAATTTTAAGTATCTATTCGGGTAGCGAAATCATTTGTCAGTGTTTAATGATGGACACTGAAATCTTCCTTGTCTTCAGTCTTTTATTGGTGTAGATGCGCCTGTTTTTGTTTGTATGAGGAAAGACTGATCATTGAATGTAGATAAATCTGAACACATACAAACAAAACCAGTCACAAGAATTCGCTCAACCTGGTTCTTCCTCAGATGTTTCCCCACTCAAGGACATCCTTGGTGTCGATAACACTGCTTTAAGAAATCGTTGGACCGCGAGATCCTTCGTCAGTGTTTAATAGATGAATGGATGATCGTATCCTGAAGTCTTCCTTTTTTGCACTCAAGTGGTGTTTATGCGCCTGTTTTTGTTGTACTTGGACACACTTATCATCGAATATAGATAAGCGTATTTCAAGTACAAACAAAACCAGTCACAAGAATGTTGTTCAACCTTGTTCTTCAGATGTTTTAAATTTTACACTAAAGAAACTAGATGAACGTTCAGCTAAATCAGTAGTAGCTATTTTCATGAATTTGTCAATAGCTTTCGACTGTAAAATCACAACATATTACTAGAAAACCAACATAAGGATGACATTAGAGGTCAACTACTAAACTGGATAAAGACATGTCTCCTCATTAGAACCTTATATGTACAATATGTAGAAATAGAACCACAAGTTAAAAATAAGTAGTAAAGTATACTCAACATAAGAAGGAAATATTCCACTTGGTGTTATCCGAGGATTGGTACTAGCTTTGTCACTTTTCAACATCTTTGTAAGGACATAATAAAAACAGATACCAACATTAATTAATCGAATCCCACATATCTTATGGTATAATTGCATGTGTAAATTCATCTTAAGGTAACACAGATTTTAAACTGCAGAAAAGGGCTGTAAGAATAATATGCAAACTTAAATGCACTGAATCATGCAAGGAACATTCCAAGACTAAAACATTTTAACTGTTTCCATTTCATACATATGTGCATCCAACATGTATCGATACATTAGGATGGAAAATACTCAACAAAGACAAACATAGAAATACATGAACATAACACTTGATTGACAACACTCTGTTGACTTCAGTTGCTTGTATCTTTGAGTATCCGTTCGTCCCCTGATGTCTGAACGGCAAACCATTGTTTTTCATAAGTGAGAACTCTTTGGATGTCATAGAAATAGTACATACATAATAGTGCATACTGCATATACAGTAATAGTAGGCCTACTTAAAAGTACAGTACAATTTTATGTTGAGAGTGGTACAGATATCGAAAGAGGCGTGTTTGGACATAATAACGTGCACATCAAACATCATGTGTACTTATCTTCGAACAACAAAGTGATTTAATACTTTGAGAACATAAGCACGTTGTTCTCACATACCTGAATCAACAGTCATGGTACCAGTAATCGAAGCCGGGTCAGTCGAAATCAAATTTTAAGTATCTATTCGGGTAGCGAAATCATTTGTCAGTGTGTAATGATGGATCCTGAAATCTTCCTTTTCTTCACTCTGTAATTGGTGTAAATGCGCCTGTTTTTGTTTGTATGTGGGCAGACTGATCATTGAACGTAGATAAACCTGAACACATACAAACAAAACCAGTCACAAGAATTCGCCCATCCTGGTTCTTCCTCACATGTTTCCCTACTTAAGGACATCCTTGGCGTCGATAACAGTGCCTTAAGGACTCGTTGGGCCGTGTGATCCTTCGTCAGTGTTTAATAGATGTATACAAATGATCGCATCCTGTAATCTTCCTTGTCTTCATTCTTAAGTGGTGTAAATGCTCCTGTTCTTGTTTGTATGTGGGCAGACTGATCATTGAATGTAGATAAACCTGAACACATACAAACAAAACCAGTCACAAGAATTCGCCCATCCTGGTTCTTCCTCACATGTTTCCCTACTTAAGGACATCCTTGGCGTCGATAACAGTGCCTTAAGGACTCGTTGGGCCGTGTGATCCTTGGTCAGTGTTTAATAGATGTATAAAAATGACCGCATCCTGTAATCTTCCTTGTCCTCATTCTTAAGTGGTGTAAATGCTCCTGTTCTTGTTTGTATGTGGGCAGACTGATCATTGAATGTAGATAAACCTGAACACATACAAACAAAACCAGTCACAAGAATTTGCCCATCCTGGTTCTTCCTTAGATATTTCCCTACTTAAGGACATCCTTGGCGTCGATAACAGTGCCTTAAGGACTCGTTGGGCCGTGAGATCCTTCGTCAGTGTTGAATAGATGAATGACAGTGAGCGTATCCTGAAATCTTCCTTGTCTTCACCTTCATCACCTTCTTAGGTGGTGTTTATGCGCCTGTTTTTGTTGTACTTGGACACACTTATCATCGAATATAGATAAGCGTATTTCAAGTACAAACAAAACCAGTCACAAGAATGTTGTTCAACCTGTTTCTTCAGATGTTATAAAACTAGATGAAAGTCCAGCTAAATACGTAGTAGCTAATTTTATGAATTTGTCAAAAGCTTTTGACTGTAAAATCACAACATATTACTAGACAAGGTCGCTGGCGCGACCTTGGTCCGCGGCTTTGCCGCCTGACGGGCTTTCCTCGCCGGTCACTTCCGGCTCAATTCACAAACTGATCAAATACTGACATTGGCACTTGTTAAATTTAAAAATAAACGACGTAAAGTAAATGAACTTTTTTTTTATAAATTAATAGTAGTAAATTGATAACTCCGAGATACCAGGGTTATATGATTTAAGTTTTTTAAAAGATTCCTCACGAGATTAAAAATTGTCTAGCTGATACGATGGTTCAATGATATTATTTGAAATCGTGACACACAACTCTCGTATCACTATTACCTGAGTAGCATAGCAAATTTATACTGCACCTTTTGATACAAGCATGAAATTTGTCTCAGGGCTAGATCTACCTAACATATGCATTTTAAGATTTGGAGGCCAAAAAACAATCCTCCGCGGACAGTAGTTATGACGTCATCAAGATGGCCGCTGCTTTGAAACGCTTTCATCAGTATATCTCGAGAACCACCGGCTCGATTCTTAATTTTTTTTTTTTTATTAATCGTCATTAAATTTTCGTTTAATATTGTTGCTTACACAAGTACTTATTTGTTGATAATAACTTTGATATTTAAACAAACATGATAATGACAAGTGATAATGTATGTCTATTTCCGCCAAAACTTTTTTAAAAATGGGTTGAATTAAAAAATGTGTCTTGTAAACATTGTTTCGTATTTAATTACCTATAAAACATGACCTAATATATGTTCACATGACCATGCCGTTAGGCCATAATAATTAATTGAACACTAGGAGGTAGCGGGCATAGACCATCATCGTGCTCACTATTGCGTTGCGCCGTTGCCGGCATTCATAATAATCACAGATACATTGCAGGTTCATAATTGTACTTATTTTTTTTTCTTGATGAATTTTTTAATTAGACCTATGCATAAATTGTTATGGTGGAAATAGACAAACATTATCACTGGTCATTATCATTTTTTTTTTTAAATAACTAAGTAATTATCAACAAATGAGTATTTGTGTAGATAACAATATTAAACGCAAATTTAATGACGGTTAGTTTAAAAAAAAGAAATTAAGAATCGAGCGAGTGGTTCTCGAGATACACTGATAAAAGCGTTTCAATGCGACGGCCATCTTGATGACGTCATAACTCCTGTCCGCGGAGGATTTTTTTTGGCCCTCAAATCTTAAAATGCATATCTTAGGTAGATCTAGCTCTGAGCAAAATTTCATGCTTCTATCAAAAGGTGCAGTATCTGGCTGAAAATCCTTGCTATGCTATTGAGGTATATATCGACATCATTAGAATTATGATTTTATTTGTAAATGGACTTATGCCATTTACTGTAGGGCGCGACCAATTTAAAATGCACACATAATAAACATAAATTAGGGACCACTATTTCTTAAATAATTAATCATAACAACAATAATAACAATAACATTAACAATTTAGACGATAATACAAGGCGATTTATAAAATATACGGCGATCTCAATTTCCATAACAATACCAACCACAAAATAATCAATCTTACGAGGCAATGGAGTTTTATTCTTGACTTTTCAGCGTTCTCTTGCAACCATGACGCGTGTTTTTCACCCCCTCCAAAGTCCGACATATTTACGGCAGCAAGCATGTTTAATCATACACTATTAAGTGTCAAACACGAAGAAATCGCCACAAACGGTCCATTACAATGCATGTGCGCATAAGTGTGTACGAATAATCTAATAGTAATAAATATCCATTTCGTAAATGAAAATTAACGTGGCACGTATCACAAATTGAATCGAAATCAGTCAATGGAGCCATTTTTCTTTGACCAATCTTTTGTTAACACATTCTTAAAGCCGTTGATTCATGCTTGCTATATTGTTGTTTCTCTCAAAGTCATTAAAAATTACGTTACCAAACAATTGAAATGTTAACAATTCTATTATATATTATACAACACGTTGAAAGTTCATTATAACTAATGCACAACCAATTATTTTAAAATACTGTGTCGCACAAGTACTATCTATTTACGATCACACGGCCTACACATGTGTTCATACAACGTGCACAAACAAAGACAAATAAATATAACACACACAAGGGTGAAGTGAACACCTTAAACGCAATATCCAATAATCACTTCATTAATGTTGATAGCACACTCATAGATCGTCGATTATACAAATCACATGGACAAGTCAACACGTACCCTTGCACTCGCTGTGGTCTACTGCATATGTGGACGGATTTTGTTCTCATACTGATTTTAAGAAACAACCCCCCTCATGCCACGTAAATATCGGAAACCATAACGGCCACGGCCAGGCACAAATTATGTGACACTTTCCAGATGAAATTTGATCCTTACAGTCAGCCCCACCGATTATAGCATGACCAAACCATTACGCGGACCACAAGGCGTCTGTTTTCACAGCACAAGAAATTCTACACAAATGGGGGAAATTAGGACATGGCAATAATCCGTAAATGATATACCAGGAAACATAGAAATGGGTAGGCCTAACGAGTGCATCAAAAATAATCATACAATATATATCATATTGCACAATGGTCATAAACTACATGAAACAATAAATATAACAGATTTCGTAGATATTGTTCTAAGTGCGATAAAACAATTTGAATTCAGTAAAACGTAATGCTTTGATACTTTGACTTTTGGGCAAGACACGTACTACATACCAAAATTATGAAAATAATAATTATTAGTGGTGAACAATAATACTAAAAATAAAATTATTAGAATCCTGAGACACAACTCCCATAAAACAATAACGACATCATTAGGATTATGATTTTTTACCTGTTAATTGGACTTGCAAAAAGGAGAATGAATGCTATTTCTACTATATGAATTATTAATTTCTTTATGCATGTCATGTAAGGGCTGAAATTTATAATCTGATAATGTTTCTACATACTGTTGTGGCATTAGAACATAGTGACGAACAGTGTCCAGATAGGCAAAATGAATTCTATCACGGCCGCACAGTCAAAACTGCGAGCTATACGATAATTTAGGTGCATGTTCCGTTTTTTGTATAAACACATGGTAAGATTCCCCCTCCCTCTCCGCCTCTGTGAAACAGACCCCGATGTGAAACAGACCCTCATAATTCACTTACCACTAAACATGATGCCATTAACCAATAAGCTGGCAGCGTGCTTTTACAGTGAAGCCACAGTTTACTGACGTTTCGTCACACAACATATCAATTAACTTCAATTAATTAAATACATACAGGGGGAAGTCGGAAGGGTTTATTTTATATCCAACTGTCCGGTTTGAGGATCACATGGGACAAGCTAAGAAAGTGGACCGTATAAAGAAGCATACCTATACTCGACTATTTCCTATTATACGACATATTACAATCTTACAGATATCGGAGTAATAGGTCTTATGATAGTTGATAGGTGAAGAAGAACCTGGTTTTTCGAGACGTCCCGAAAATTATTCAAGCCGAGTGCAAGCTTCACCGAAGATATTTTTTATACATTTTACGTTTATCTTTTTCTATTTTTAGGCATCACTTTCTTATTAGCTTTTTAAAACATACATTAAGTGTTAATTGCTTCAGTTTCAATTTTTGTTTTTAATAAATGTTTTGTTATTGTTCCGTGTCGAATGGCAAGAGCTTTGGCTGTAGAGACCGATATTGTTAATGAAGGTTCTACTATCATCAAGTCGTTTGATGTTCTGGTTACGAGAGGTATGTGCATGGTTTCTTGCGAATATTAATCAGTGATACATACGAATAAATATATTCAACGTAATACAACCAATTTGATAATCGCTGTCGTATCATACGAAAGTATACCACAAAGTTGCAACTGCTCTAACTCCGGCCGTACATACAAATCTCTTGCTAATTGCGCTATCGGGTACATCCCGCAAATATTAGAAAGAAAAAATGATACACTGTACACACTTCATAAAATCTTAGTATGTAATATAAGCCTACACTTTACAGTGTAGGCCTACACCAAATAAATACATATCTGTGTAATATTAATATCATGTTTTATTGTTTTCCGTATTACAACTTTCACGGGTTTTTTTCAATAACAGCCATATGCATTTTGCAAGGGTAGCATCGTTGAGTAACTAACATATAATCCGGCTTTGAAGCATGGCGACATACGGTCTGGGCCAGACATTGTTTTTGTATCACCGGACAAATCCTCGGTTTTTGCATTGCCATAATAGTAATTGGGCATCTAACAATGGAAGACTCATTTGCGTAAGTGTACTACAACAGTCATTCCACATTTTGTCCACGCACACGTAAACACGAGCATTCCACTTGTCGTTCTTTATAGCGCGAGGCTGAGCTGAGGATCGTTCAAACTAGAATTATTCATCCATCCTTCAACCAATAGCATTGCTAATTTACATACTATTACATTCCTTTAGTGACAAATGCCATGCAAAAAATCAGTAATATGGGTTGCAATCTTCAACCAGAAATAAATTCATTTATCTTGCCGAGCCCAAAATGCGGGCCAAAACTTGACCTGTTTAGTCACCCCTGGATAATATTTTATGTATTATTTTGTTTTTTTCTATCACATACGACTGGATTTACAACATGAATGCGTATTTTTCGTAACAATGCATAAACATTACTTCAGATTGGCCATAAAGTGTAAAACCAAAAACACAATTTAAAATTGAATG
Organism: Isoperla grammatica; assembly: GCA_945910005.1. Taxonomy (NCBI): domain Eukaryota; kingdom Metazoa; phylum Arthropoda; class Insecta; order Plecoptera; family Perlodidae; genus Isoperla; species Isoperla grammatica. Next base: position 11,883,792 of record OX246746.1, on the reverse strand, counting down.
AATTTTCTGTAACACGTAGCGTCTCAAATACAAATGTCAGAAATGTAAATGTTACGCCATTCTAAAGTCAAAGGATTACTACAGGTCAAGTTTGAGTTTCATAATGATAACGCAAAATTGATAGCAGACATTGTTTAAAAAACCGTAGCGATGTGCAAAGTAACAAATTTGTTTGTCTTACAAAACTTGCACTTAGTGGTACTTACGCCCGGCTCAAAATATTGAGATTTACAAAACACATACGTCATTCTACTGAGATCATTATTGACAAGTTTCATTTATATTCGTTAATATCTTCTACTTCAAATAAATACATCTTTCTTGTCGCGCGTGAAATGCGAACGGATACATACATACATACATACATAAATCTGGTGCAAACTTATAAGGCCGCTGTCGCGCCCTAAAAACCAACATAAGGATGACATTAGAGGTCAACTATTCAACTGGATAAAGACATATCTCCTCATTAGAACACAAAATGTACAATATGTAGAAAAAAGCTCAAGTTAGAAACAAGATTAAAGTATACTCATCAAAAGAAGAAAATATTCCACTTGGTGTAATCCGAGGATCGGTACTAGCTAAGTTACTTTTTAACATCTGTGTAAAGGACATTTTTAAAATATACACCAACATTAATTGATCGAATACCACATATCATATGGTATAATTGCATTGGGAAGTTCATCTTAAGGTAACACGGATAGAACATTTAAACTTCAGAAAAGGGCTGTAAGAATAATATGCAAACTAACTAACTTGAAAACAAACAAAAAAATAATATGTCAGCAATTTCGTCACCGCATGCGCCACTGAAGGAATTACAAACAATATTAGTAGTGCACTCGTACGCTTGAATGCCTAACCTACTCCTACTCCAAATGTAATCGGAGATCGATAACGCATAGTTCAGATAAAGCGAACACACACACGTTGTAGATTAGGTTTGACTAGGCCTACACAACAATGAGTTGAGCTTAATCATTTACAAGAGCAAGTCGTATCCAGGATAGGTCTAGGCCAGCTGGGCGTCGTGTATAGAACTGACCGCTGCTCGCATAATTCCTGTGCGATATCCAGTAAGTTACCAACAATGTATTGGTGACAATATTGATAATAGTACACGATGATGATAGTTGGGCTTTTCGTCTCATATTGTGACAATCGTTTATAACATATCGAAATAACGTGTTTATGAAGTCGCATAGAAAACTAGTTCGATAACAACGTGTGAAATGCATAAAGTGATAGAATACTGCGAGGAACTTAACAACATCCACAAGGAACCATCATTCTGATTCCGGAACCGTTGCTGATTATAATGCTGTGAATAATACTACCTCAATACAGAAGCGTTCAGTATAGATTAGTTCATTTCTTATCGTGTAGGCAATGTTAAACCGTTGGCCTAATTGACTACATCGCCGAGTTATATTTATTGTCATCGTGAAAAAGACTTATTCCAAGAAAGTTTTCATTAACACATTTACATTTTGGTACATTATTGTGCATCTACTGAAGAAAGTTGAATAAGTGTAACAACAAACACAAGTGGAAGCTATGCTAAGTGAAAGCTAGTGGAGCGAACAGACTTTCAATTGCATTAATAAGTGAATGAATTAAAACTATGTTTTATTTCGGAATCTGCCATTCTTTTAAGAATAAACGCGAAGTATATTTAATAAGTTAATTGTACGCGTTTCAACGACAATAGTAAAAATCTAACGTGTTTTTCACATTAAACACAAATTTAAAATGTTGCCTTGGAGGTAACGAAGAAATTTATAAGTTAAAAAGTGATTATTTATTTTCTACATGAAGAAATATTGCGACTTCTAAGACTGTAACTTGATTGTGATGGGAAAAGAAGAGACAAGAGAAGCTGATGCTTCAGAAGAAACCCCCAAGCCGGTGTTCGTCGCACCGGACGGAGGATGGGGGTGGGTGATAGTCTTCGCTTCAGCCCTCAGTAACGTAAGTACACAATATTCATTTCATTTCTGTTCATTATACATACAACGTCACATAGAAGTCACATTTAATTAAAACATTCTCTAGAACACTTTTAAAAGATTGACATCAGTCCAAAAAATCAGCCACTTTATACAGGAGTCGATTTAACAAAATATATTCCTAAAGATCAATAAAATGTGGAAATTACAGATTGAACCCTGTTGTCGTGACTGTATCGCGATATTTTATGAAAAGTATTAAAATGAAAAATTAAGTTTAGCACTACATTTTTAAATTAAATTTCATCTCGTCGGTTCAGCGATAGGACAATGGAACCAGCTACAGGTGTGCACCACGTGTCATTCAATGGGCGTGACAGTGGGAAAACGCACGTGTTGGGGGAAACTGTCAAGAAAACTATATTTTTCATTAAAAGTGAGCTGGAAAATATCTATATCGGCTATGTTACGATGATATTGATAGTAAATTTTGATTCGTTGGCTGGGTAATACCAAAGATTTTTAATACAATGAATTCTGGAGCGCAGCTATGGCATTCAGACAAAGCACTAGCATTCTACCAGATGACGAATTCAGTAGCCGTGAGGCCTTGCATATCTGCTTTGTGTGAGTGTGCGTATGACTACCTCTTTGATTGGACTCACGTATTCGTTGTTGAATGTTGCCATTCTGCACCTGGTATAGAATCACATCTACTCCACGTAACAAAACAAAGTAATTGCACCTGGAGTAAGTTAGAGTGACTGTACTTTGAATCATGTTTTATAATCTAACAAACAGCTTGCTACTAAGCATTTTGTTCCTTGAATTATTGTAATTCCGAATTGTCAAGATGATTCAATCAAGGCGCTAACAAAGAGTTGCCAATATCAATACAAAATTTCATTTAATAATAGTTTTTCGTAGGAATTCCTTTTATAGGGTGTACACCAGCTTTACTGATGACACGTGTGAAATTGGTGACAGGTGTGAAATTATAACTAGATGGTATAAGAAGACAATTAAGCTGGTACCTTTGGACTCGGCTATTTCGTTTGGGCATCTTTTTGTTTTTATTCCAGCAAGTATTTAATTTCTAAGTGAGTGAAGAGAATCGCTCTTATCTGGGTTTCAAATAATTTGAATATAGTTTCATGATAATATCATCACTTCTTCACAATCTTCCTTAACCTTGAAAACTAAATGTAGCACGTTTCTAGATAGTAAATCATTTCCGGTTTCTATGTCTCGAGCATGAAATCTCTACTAAGCCGTTATGGTGGTCAAATCCCCCTCACCCCCCCCCCCCCCCCCCCCCATCTTTGAAGCACAGTTATGGGTATGGGGGCGCATCGACTGTTTTCAGCACCACACCCTTCCTCACAACAACAGAACAGGCAGAAGTTTTTTAACTTCTAATATGGATTAAGTTCCATTGCTTCTTGTCTAAGGAAAAAGTAAACGGTCACTTTGGAGCTGTCCTAGCAACGAGGCACTCAATAAATTCAAAGTTGTTCTGAATTGGCCTTGTTGATTCTGACATTTGTCCGCAGGTGTTCGCACTGTCCAATCACTGATTCATATGTTTCGTATTTGAAATATCGATCTTTGATTGGTTATCGCTCACTCGTCGATGGTGTTTGGAGCCTACAGGGTTGGTTTAGTTGCTTTAAATTTAAGTCCCCCACTGCAAATCAGTTTCGTTACTGAGTGGGTAGACTCTTAATGTGAATTTATTTAATTAATTAATTAATTAATTAATTTATTTATTTATTTATTTATTTATTTATTTATTTATTTATTTATTTATTTATTTATTTATTTATTTATTTATTTATTTATTTATTTATTTATTTATTTATTTATTTATTTATTTATTTATTTATTTATTTATTTATTTATTTATTTATTTATTTATTTATTTATTTATTTATTTATTTATTTATTTATTTATTCATTCATTTATTTATTTATTTATTTATTTATTTATTTAACAGATAGGTCAGTTATGTAGTTTATGATTTCAGGTAATTGTGATACCAATAATGCAGTCTTTTGGATTACTCTTCAAAGACACGTTCGCTGCCATGGGAATGTCAGGCACGGACTGTTCAGTGATCATAAACGTGAACTCTGCCTTCGGAATGGGTATGGGACTCATCAACGGGCCTTTGCAACGACGGTTCGGCTACCGGAAGGTGGGAATGTTCGCATCTGTTCTGGTGTTCGTGGGAGTAACTTGTACCAGTTGGGCGAACTCGTTCGTAGCGTTTCTCTTCGCCTACAGCATTGTCACATGTGAGTTCTTAATTAACAGTTGTTATTGATATCCTGAGAACGCTTCAAGATAATGAAAAAGTGATACAACGCCGGGATTTGGTTTTGTAGTAGGGATGGGCAAAAACGTGTACTTCAGTAAACGTGTAACCTCTCTCTGCGAAAGGCGTGCACACATGTACACGTTCGTACTTGCGTACCCAATAGATTTTGCACGTGAATTAGGGTGTGCACTGTACACATGCACATTTCGTTGTGCGATGTTGGTTCAGCGGCGCCGTCGGTCGACGCTGTGGCCGGTCGCACTCAGTTTAACCCTGTGTGGGCGGCCTGCACAGGTCCATGCGTTTAATATTTAGATGAAAACCGTAAACGTGTACACGTCTACACGTGTACACTATCCCATCCCTATTTTGTAGTAGCTAAACAATGAATTTCAAATCTAGAAGATTGGAAGCAATATTCAAATTGTTACGATTGGTGTATCTCTAACAAATTTATTAATTAATTAAAATCTGGCATTCACATTGTGAAGGTAGGGCCGAAACCTCCAAAAACAACTCTTCTCTGTATTTTATTTAGTTCGTTGTGTTGAAAATAGTTTTTGATTTCAGCTCTGGGCATATCGTTAGTTATGTCGTCGTTCTCCCTCGCGCTCAACACATATTTCAAGGTGAAACGAGGCAAAGCAGCAGGATTCTCGATGACGGCTACAGGACTTGGTCCCATCCTCATGCCCTTGTTGATCAGTTACATGATAGAGACGTACGGTGTCCGCGGTACGGCCTTGATACTAGGGGCGATGTCCTTGCACGCATTCGTCGCAGCGCTCCTCTTACAGCCGGTCAAATGGCACGTGAAGACGGCAGCTGCAGGTACTTCACTCATAGAGGGATTCCCCACCCCAGGCCAGCCACACGTTATTTGTGAAACAGTACATTTTATAGGCAACCCAAGACAACCTTACACATGCTTTCGTCACAGGCGAGGTATTCGTAGCCAATCAGCGATCGGTATTTGCGCGCTATTGTCTCGGGCGGTTCGCTGGTTGGCTACGAGTGCCTCGCTTGTGACGAAATCATGTAAAGTAGTCTTGGGTTGCCTATACCAGTGGCTTCCCTTACTGCTAACATATTTTTAATTCCCTTTCTGCCAACGTAATATAGACTCTAGTCTAGGGTATATCAATATGTAGAGAATGTCGTGTTGTAAATATAAATAATAATAATAACGTCAAAGAATATTGGTATTGAAGAAAGCTGACATTTTTTTTACTTAATAGATTAGTTATACTATGGATTATATTATGTCGATTATAAAGTATATCATAATAATGAAATATAATAATATCGGTTATATCCCTGTTTGGATTGACTAATATAAAATATGATGGAACTAAACATCTACACAAGTGGATGTAGAATAGAATTGACACCAATAAGTATAGTAAACAAATAAATTGACACATATCTATGTTTCTCAGTTCTCCAAGAAGAAGTAACGGACAAAGCTTTGGCGGGGCCAATCGCAGAAAGTGACGGCAACAGTGTTACAGCATTGGGATCCCGAACACGGACCATCACTATTAACTCTGCGGATCGAGAGATAGATACACAGTCAATGTTCGGCTTCGAAACTCCATTGATAGAGAAGAGGAACCCCACATTCACTACCTGCAATCCTACCGTCAGAAGTAAGAGAGTGAAGTATACATATGGTAGTACTCTTTACTTTTGGTTGTTATGCTAATAAAGTGAGGGTTGAAGTTTAAGTCACTAAAATATATTCGCATACTCTGGAACTACCCCGCATTTGCACTACCATTCCATTTTGGTTTGTAGCTAAAGGTTCATATTATAGTGTATTCCCAAGAGTTTGGTCCGGTTATTTTTATTTTAAGTGTGGTATTCCAAATGTATTTAGTCTCATACCAACCATAGGTCCTATCTACTGCCCTTTTCGTGCACGAGTTTTCAACGAAAATCAACCGATTCCTGACGATCTTTCACACATTCGTAAATGCAATCTTCTTTTTAGTAGAGTGCACAAGGCTCATTAGTCACGCCCGCTACGTTAGGAATTTCCAGGTAACCAACCCAATATCGTAAATAAGCCTATCACTAATTGACCTGTTTCAAGTAGATGGTAGCGAATGTACAAACAGAAAGACAAGTTGGTACTATTGGAATCGGCTATATCATAGGCATGAGACTAGTTACGTTGGAGAAACTTAACAACTTCTCCATGATTCAAGTGAAATGTTGCAACGTTGCTGTGTTCGCCAGGTAGAGTGGGTAAAGGACGGAGTGTGTCACAGACGGAAGATCCTAGCAAACCAGTGTTGCCGTTCGACTGGTTCTCTAGTCTAGAAACTGTAAATCTGGGAAGCAGTTGGACGATCTTTGATGAGAGAAGTTACGCACCTTTACCTAGATTAGAAGAGGACGAGGACAACGAGAATAAACTCAGGTTTGACTCTTCAACAATTCAACCCATTAAGAAACTCATGCACAAGCCACTTGCGGACGCAACTGTTGACTTGCGTCTGGAAATTGATTAAGCCGGATGCACAAAAGGATTTGCTGGCGCAAATATGTGCGGGAGCTCCGTAAATTTGCGGCTCAATCGACTATCCCGCAAATAGCTAAAACTTTATCCAGATTTCCGCAATTTTATCTGCATCAGCAAGTCTGCCATTTTTAATGAACAGTGTGTTTGCGTCGGCAACTCTTTGTGCATGAGGCTATAAATAAGCAAAGTCTAAATACACACTGTAGTCTGTAACAGGGTTTCCAGGGTCCCGGTGATACCGCTTCGTCATCTTAATATTTGATCTCTATTTAATATTGAAACATCCACTGAGTTATTGAAAACACTTTTTTTTATCCAAATAAACATGAATTGTTAGATTCAGGAAATGAAATGAAATGAAAGTTGGTCCCCTTGAAAGTAAGTTGCAGTAACCGAATGGGTAAACTATAAATACAAATGTGGAAGGCCTAACCTGCTAAAAAAAATCAAAAGTAGCCAAATCAATTTTTGAGAGGCTAGTTAAAAAATAAAACAAAACTGCGGTTTCTTTTCAGTGAAAACGGTCGTTTGAAGGAAGTATCTACAAATATAGACCCAATTCCATCTAAGACTCATCTTCTTCGAAGAACTATCAACCGAATTGTTGTCTTCTTCGACTTGGACCTGTTGAGGGATCCTAAATATGTCTCCCTAGTGGTAGGGATGGCTATAGCTATTACAGCCGAGATCAACTTCTCTCTCCTCGTGCCCTTCATCATGGGTGACCTCGGCTTTGAGACGAGGCAGATCGCCGTCATTATGTCCACAATGGCCGCCACCGATATAGTGTTCAGATTCTTCACACCTTTTGTCGCCGACGCCTTCAAGTATTCTGCTAAGACAATGTTCTTCATCAGTTTAGTGTTCCTCATCTTATCAAGAACAAGTAAGTGAAATAAATTAACTATTATTATTTGTGTTTAAACTATGAATTCCGAATGATGTAATATTTGATTTATGACAAATTTATTAGTAAACAGAAAATGATAGACTTTTTCTTTTACATTGCAATGCCTAAGCTTTCGTAGAACATACACACCTTATTGCATACATTGTTCAAATGGTTATTCCATGTTAATTGATTCCATGTAAACTGCAAGAAGCTCATGCAGTCGTTTTAATCTGTTCAATAAGCATATTTTCTTTGTGCCCTACCGGAATGGACAGGTGTTTGTCCTCATGGTGTTCATCTCAATTACATGACTTGTTTTCTTTCCATTCCGTTCACAGGCATGATTGATTCATCCTTTGTGATATATCATTTATTTTAATAAATGAATTTACTTTTAATTATTCAAATCACTGTTATCCAAGAAAACTGCCGTATCTGAATACATACTAATTAGAATTACATACCTACTTAGGCCTAGTTGGTTGCAGTCTTCGGCAAGGAAAGCCTCGCTATAAAAACCTTGTTTTGCAGTGATTTCTTGGGAACGCTACACAATATTGAAAGTGTTTGATAACCATCATTTAGTTTCGTAAAAACCAAAACACTGGCATTAACAAATATTTTGATCTTTTCGCTTGTTATTTTGGAAGTAAATTGATTGCAATAAAAATGATTGCAATATTTGAAATTTTGTTAAATTTGTGTTTCGTTTTAAAATTACATTTCTTTCTTTAACTGGACTTACATCTGAATTATGTTACAGCAATGACCTTCTTCAGTACATACACGTCGATTCTGTGCGTGAGCGCCATCCTGGGCATGGGCAAGGGTATTCGCACCGTCTACATGATTCTGGTCATACCGGCATATGTCCCACTGGAGAGGCTGCCTGGAGCTTCCGGTATCCAAAGCGTCACTAACGGAATATTCATTATAGTGTTTGGGCCACTTGTTGGTAAGTTATATATATATTAGTACGTAGGTTTTCACGGACAGTAAAGATATGATTATCAGTCTTTAGGGTAATTATCCGTGTACCAGTGTCACACTGCTGGCCCTGGCACGGGCGGTTGTCACATGGTCAACGTTTCGACTGAATTCCCATCAGCCATCTTTAGGGTTGAATGCCTCCTCGAGAGATCAAGTACCACTGAGAAGCCGAGCGTAGTGCCTATTGTTATAAAGCCCCTGTAAGATGCCGCCCGTTCCAGGGCCAGCTGTGACACCGGTACACGGATAATTACCCTAAAGACTGATAATCATATATATATATATATTATATACCATAGCCACGACGTAACTTGCAAGATATTGTCGTCATAGATGATGCCCGTAACAAATACCAACCTAAATCTACAGTGTATTCAATCGTAACCTTGTTTTAAACCCCCTTGCACGCCAATGGTCTACCCCCACCATCCGACCGCGCGGTGAGTGCAGCGGTGGCTCATAAATACATGACACGATGTCACCTATTGAAACGGTAACACATTGAAAATCTACTGAATCAATATTTTGCAAATTCGATAAATTATTTGGATTATTGAACAATTTATTGTTTGGATTTTTCATGTGTTGCTGTAGATAATTGTCGTTTCAAATAGGTGGTATTTTGAGAGGTATGATTTATGAGCCATACCGCTTCGCTCACGAGGGTTTAGTGCAAGAACGGCTATGAAAGTTTAAGAAATGGAATACATGGTAGTTCCAACCTGTTCTCTGCCTCAGCTATTGTAGTGATACTATCAGTATCAGCGCGTTTGTTAGCAGGAGTTGTACAGGCGCATTCCAATACGGCTATAGTGCACTCAATGCAGTGGGCAATAAGAAGCAGGTACTGAGGAATCCTGCGGAGAATTCCGTTGAAATAGACCGCGTAGAACGACAGTCTCTTCTGAGAATTTAACAGTGCATTGCTTGTTACGGCGTGGCCAGTATAATATTATGAAGTCAATAAATAAAGGAAATGGTTTGAGGGAGGAGAGGGAGAAATTACAAATAACGACTTTGAAATACAGAGCGTCAAGTTAGTTTATTAAAATACGTACTACATAATATGTTGATGTTCAATGTTATCTTTTAAACAATAATATTGGTGAAGTAAAGATTGATATAATACTTGAAGTATCTTTCTTATCACTTGGAAATATATCTTTGTATGAAGCACGTAAGTGCAATGTGCTTACTCAGAAATTATACATATTCTTAGAAAGCTTATGACGACAAGGTTGTTATGAAATGTGGTGAAGTGCCAATGCAATGTGTTGCTTCAAGAGCTCCCGGACACATAATCATGTCCACTTGGTTAATAGTTCTACCCCTTATTAAACCTTCAAAAACAATCTCCAAAATTTTAAAATTAATTGCTTATTAGTTTCCATTGATTATATTAATTAAAACACATAATCATGCTCACTTGGTTTACAGTTCTACCCCTTATAACTAAACCTTCAAAAACAATCTCCAAAATATTACAATTAATTGCTTATTATTACTTAACATTGATTACATTAATTAAAACACATAATCATGTCCACTTGGTTAATAGTTCTACCCCTTATAACTAAACCTTCAAAAACAATCTCCAAAATATTACAATTAATTGCTTATATATATAAAGTTGGGTGAGGCGGGGTAATCCAATGTTTAGTGATGTTTTTGTAAAGTTGACGTGGATATGGTTGAGCAGTGGCGTAGACGACCTTCGTACGCAGTTCATTCAGCGTCGCTCTACGGTGGTTGTGGTCCAGGTTGTTTAATATTACAACTCCCCTTACGTCACTTCCTTAAAACACTTTTGTAAACACTTAGAACTATAGAACTTTATTTTGGCGCACTTAATCACTTCTCAAAAAAAACTTAATTCCGTTTGTCACACTTAAACTTCTCAACAACTTTATAACTTCTCATACGCAAACTTTCCTCAACTTCGTTAACTATCAGCAGGTTTGTAGTCCCCTGCCCGGTGATCTATGCAACACACACACAACTTCGTCACCCGCGACCGACAGATCTGTTCCTAGATCTTTCACCTCGAAGAGAACTCATTTTCCTCGTGGTTTTCGGTTTTCTTGCTTGTGACGTCGAAGGGGGCGTATCCCCACCTCCTCGCCTG
>OX246746.1:11717729-11872782 GCA_945910005.1 Isoperla grammatica | reverse complement strand
GGTTGCACATTGTATTCTATACGTTCTGAGTGAGGGCTCTGAGTTATATAAAGTTATTAGTGAGGTAGCTGCATGACAGTCTGCAGGTTTCACATTGTATTCTATACGTTCTGAGTGGGGGCTCTGAGTTAGATAAAGTTATTAATGAGGTAGCTGCATGACAGTCTGCAGGTTGCACATTGTATTCTATACGTTCTGAGTGAAGGCTCTGAGTTATATAAAGTTATAAGTGAGGTAGCTGCATGGCAGTCTGCAGGTTGCACATTGTATTCTATACGTTCTGAGTGGGGGCTCTGAGTTATATAAAGTTATAAGTGAGGTAGCTGCATGGCAGTCTGCAGGTTGCAAATTGTATTCTATACGTTCTGAGTGAGGGCTCTGAGTTATATAAAGTTATAAGTGAGGTACCTGCATGGCAGTCTGCAGGTTGCACATTGTATTCTATACGTTCTGAGTGGGGGCTCTGAGTTATATAAAGTTATAAGTGAGGTAGCTGCATGGCAGTCTGCAGGTTGCACATTGTATTCTATACGTTCTGAGTGAGGGCTCTGAGTTATATACAGTTATTAGTGAGGTAGCTGCATGACAGTCTGCAGGTTTCACATTGTATTCTATACGTTCTGAGTGAGGGCTCTGAGTTATATACAGTTATTAGTGAGGTAGCTGCATGACAGTCTGCAGGTTGCACATTGTATTCTATACGTTCTGAGTGAGGGCTCTGAGTTACATACAGCTATTAGTGAGGTACCTGCATGACAGTCTGCAGGTTGCACATTGTATTCTATACGTTCTGAGTGGGGGCTCTGAGTTATATAAAGTTATAAGTGAGGTAGCTGCATGGCAGTCTGCAGGTTTCACATTGTATTCTATACGTTCTGAGTGGGGGCTCTGAGTTACATACAGCGATTAGTGAGGTAGCTGCATGGCAGTCTGCAGGCTGCACATTGTATTCTATACGTTCTGAGTGGGGGCTCTGAGTTACATACAGCTATTAGTGAGGTGGCTGCATGGCAGTCTGCAGGCTGCACATTGTATTCTTTACGTTCTGAGTGGGGGCTCTGAGTTACATACAGCTATTAGTGAGGTAGCTGCATGGCAGTCTGCAGGTTGAACATTGTAATCTACGTTCTGAGTGGGGGCTCTGAGTTACATACAGTGATTGTGTGATGGTCTAAAGAAATATTGATCAGCGATGCACTATTGTGTACTGTCAGATGCTTTAAGTGACTTCAGAGGCGGAATGGCAGGTATGGAGCTACGGACCCCCCTCCCCCCCCCCCGTTGATAATATCTTACACTATATAGATTAGGAAACTTAATAGTAAGTACATATGTCATCTCATGTCAGTAGAAAGGGATTTCACATATATCAAATCGACCAGGTAGAAGTGCTACGAAGATACTTGCTTTCCTCTTCAGAGCTTATTTTTTTATAGTTTAGTTTGAAATCCAGAATTGGGAAAGTTCTTTTATCAATTTAATTTTTAGAAGTGGTGTTCTTAGTTCAACGTGTTGTTGCACATACCTACCATTATTTATCGATATTTAAACGATTTTATATGTGTTCTAAACAAAATAATAGGCTAAGAACCCGTTCCAGTTTTGCCAAGTCCCATTTACGTATACGGGGCCCTTACACCCCTCCCCCCCCCCCCCCCCCCTCCTCAGTCCGCCTCTGACTGACTTGCAAATTCATGTTCGAAAACGTTCTCATCTGGTTTATTGAACACTTCTGTCTTTAGTTCTGAGTCAACAAATTAAGTCATATAATCAATATACTCCACTTATTTATATTTCGATAACGCACAAGACCATCTTTCTTCGTCAATATAGCATTTATTAGTCTTTCACTCTTATCACCATAAATACATACATAAATAAATAAATACATTAAATACAAAATAAATAAATACATATACATAATTCATTCCTATAAACCATCAGTACAATACTTTACCATTCTTCAAAGCCATGTTCATTTCTTTCCCCCTCGACTCTGATTCCCATAGTGCAATCACCGGCAACACTTCCCATTACATTTTACTTTCGCCATGTCACGCTCTCAAACTAATCATTTCGCCATCTCTCATCAGCTCGTTGTCGAACAGAATCATCAACTTTCATTTTACATTTTCTTTAAAACCTTTAAAAACTCAACCTTTTCCTCTCTTTCTGAGCTCCTAGTTAATTACACGCTCATAGAATAGAAGGATCAGTTTTGTTTTTTCGTATAAGTTACATTTCCTTGATACAAAATGTCGAAACTCGCTATTTGAATTGCTTCAACGAATCTCAGGTACTGAGCTGGTCGGTCATTGCATTGAGCTAGTTAACTATTTATTTTATTGTAATTAATGCCAGTATAGGGCACAATGCCCTCTTTAGCCTGATAAGTGATGATTGATGAATGATAAAGAGGAAGGGAAGAGGGCAAGCCTGGTACCGGCACGTAGCCTACTTCTGTCTTAGAGTACCAAGGGGACCATCGGCTTTACGTCTCATCCGAAAGAACGGTGTGACTTCTAGACTGCCGAGCAATTGACGAGAAGAACGAAGCTGTTACACAATTTTCAAACCCTCCAATCTGCTCTAACCAGCGGCAACTGGTGGGGTACACGGAATAACGCCCACAAGGAATAACGCCCACTTGGAACAACACCCACATGGAACAAAGCCCACATGGAATAACGCCCACATGGAACAAGGCCCACATTTTACGATCCCGAAGTTTGCATTGCCGTTGACCTTCATTATGCAAATTAGATGTGAGTAACGACTATCAAAACCAATATTAAACATTTGGCAACGCAGCATCACTCGGGAAGTTTCGGGATCGTAAAATGTGTGCCTTGTTCCATGTGGGCGTTATTCCATGTGGACCTTGTTCCATGTGGGCGTTGTTCCTTGTGGGCGCGATTCCGCGTCCCCAACTGGGGGTGGTGTTTCGGAGGAGAGCGGTCACCCACCCTCTTCATGACCTAGCCCTGCTAAGCAACCGCGGCTAAACCGTTAGCTCATCGGGCTGGGCGGTCATAGGGGTCATAGGCAGCGAGGGTTCACTCACTCACCGCGATGACGCGTATTGTTATTATTATGCGTGTTTGCGCCTGTGAATCTGACTGTAAACCACTCAGCATAACACACACGGTTGAACAAACATATGTTATTTATTCAACCGTTGATTACCATGAATGACATGAATGTGTAATGATGTCTCTGATTGACTTGTTTGCCAGTTATAATTTCAAAAACACAACAGATGGCAAATTTTAATCATCGCAATCACACCACATCCAATATCTCAATTAATATCAACAATTCCACACCACACCAAAGAAGTAAGAACATACAGCGCCATGTGGTTTTGGAAGCACTATACTATGTAGGTTCTATTTTGTTCTTCATATTTTATTATTATTACTAATGAAAATATAAACCCTACCGATTAAAATGTTGAAACAGTGAGCAATTAGGAGAGGCGTTCTTACATTTTCGATATTGTAATATTTCTGTGAGACTTCGTACGTATTGCTATTCCAAAGAACATATACATTTAACTCAAAACTTGTGTTTGTAATTGTAGCTATGTACGTTCTGTGTGTGGCACAGATTTAGTAGGATGAACAAAATACATGACTACGGTATATTACAATAACAAAATATAGCGTATTAGTATTATTTCTACTTTTGTGTAGATGCACATACATTAAATGTGTGCAGATGACTGTCACAAGAATATATATTTGAATCAGAAAATATGGGCTAGTAATAAAGTGCATAGAAAATAAATATAGATGACGGGTAAAAGAACAAAATACGTTTTACAGTAGCTTGTTTCAGCGGAAGCATCACTGAAAACAGACCAACCACAGTTTATGAAAGTTGTTCTCTACTTTTGAAATGAGCGCGTTCCGTATATTGACGTGTTAAACTAAACCCAGCCCAGAGAGCGAGGTAAATTAATTCGTCAAACCGTACAACAGGCTTTCTGAATCGTGTAAAACAATGAGCGAAGCAAACTTTATCGAGAACCATCCGACACCACAAACAGAGAGATAACGTGTCTGTAGCAATGCGCATTCCGTGATTAGATGCTTCGTTTTGACAGAACACAGGGGATGAGTTCAATCAACAAGTACAAAGCCATGTTATTTCTGTGTAGTTAGAAGGCCGCTTGACAGAGACAGATTATCAATGGATAAAGGAGATACACAATACACTAGAGGATAGATTATACGGCTTAATTGTGACCAGTTATTGCACAAATGAACTAAATCCCGGTAAACCGTTGATGGTCTTTATTACGTCAGCTGGAGCTTATAACTCTGGGACAACACGATGACTGGGAGATAAAGGTCGTTTTTTACCATGTGACAAGTTGTTTTATTTGTAAAATTTATTTATTAAACGCCTATTACAACGATTAACAAAACTGATTTATAAACAACATACACCGAAATACAGAAAAAAAAAAAACACCGCGAAAAATTGAATTAAAATTGAAACTAAGATACACGAAAACAAAACAATGCCACTTAATTGAGAATATTGAACATTTTAGCAGTTAAAAAATTATATTAGTAAAAAGAGTATCAAGGGGAAGGTACACTGAAAAATCACAACATTTTAGTTAGTCATTTTTTGTTTTTAATTCAATACTATATTTTATCAGTTTCCTCTTATAACAATTGATTTTATGTTTGCGGTATTACTTTATGCCAAATAAATTATTATGTTGTGTCTCTGCACGCCTGAACCGCGTGAATTCACGCATTCAACTTCTTAACTTCTTAATTGTTTTGCTACATTTGTCAATTTACAAATCCCTACTACTTTTTTTTTGCCCGGACCCAGACATCTGGTTTTTGTGTATGTATTAACTACAGTGATAGGCTCAAAACATGTATCTCAAATGTTGGATACCATGTATGGTTTGGTTTAAAAAAAAATTCTTATAAAATAAATATTCAAATTTAAAACTTTGAATATATATGAATGTAAAGGTAAACACAAAGAAATGTAAGGCATTTATGAAGAAAGTCTCATCCAATTTGTATTCTGTGTTCTTATCTCGATGAAAAATAAAAAAAAAAATGAAAAATGAAAAAGAAGTAGCAATTTTCTTAGCTGTCAACAATTTTCACAAATTTGTTTGCACAATTTTGAAAAAAGAAAAAAAAATGTTCCCTCCAAAACTATTTTGTACACATAGCACTAGCAGAACCACACAAACAACAAAAAGAAGGAAACGAAATAGGACTAAAGTTACGGAAGGGACCAAAAAATTAGATTGAAATGAAGAAAGTAGCACAGTAATTTTAAATAAAACGTCAAGAAAAGGTTAATACACTTGTCGTACAGCAAAGATTACTGAGTAATCTTTGTCATACAGTAACTACGGGAACGCTTTTGTCATCAATCAATGACGTGTTTACGGTCTCGGCCAACTAGACCCAGATATTTGAATTAGCCACGGCCGCTGGATGACTGCTGCTCACCCACCCCTAAGAAAAAGAAAACAGAAGGCATAAAAAAGGAGACATGCAACCTCTTTTATATATTATGTTTTGATATTGTTAAAAGTGTAATCAAAATTACAAGTATTGTGGTAATAATTCCCCAACCTTGCATGCCTAGGTTTGAATCATATGAGTGAAAGTGTTTCTAGTGCGATTGACTGTACAAAAAGGTGTGTGTAATAGTTAGACTAACTCTACTATCTGTGCCTCTAGTGCGCTTGACTCTACTATCTGTGTGTAGTGCGCACACCCGCCACACCGCGCCACCAAGCGAGACCAGCTGCGCGCGCAGGGAGAGAGAGAGAGAGAGTATGTGTCTCTAGTGGGCTGCCTCTACTGTACCTCTAGTGTGCTTGACTCTACTATCTGTGTGTAGTGTGCACCCCCGCCGAACCGCGCCACCAAGCGAGACCAGCTGCGCGCGCAGGGAGAGAGAGAGAGAGTATGTGTCTCTAGTGGGCTGCCTCTACTGTACCTCTAGTGTGCTTGACTCTACTATCTGTGTGTAGTGCACACCCCCGCCACACCGCGCCACCAAGCGAGACCAGCTGCGCGCGCAGGGAGAGAGAGAGAGAGTATGTGTCTCTAGTGGGCTGCCTCTACTGTACCTCTAGTGTGCTTGACTCTACTATCTGTGTGTAGTGCGCACCCCCGCCGAACCGTGCCACCAAGCGAGACCAGCTGCGCGCGCAGGGAGAGAGAGAGGGAGAGTATGTGTCTCTAGTGGGCTGCCTCTATTGTACCTCTAGTGCGCTTGACTCTACTATCTGTGTGTAGTGTGCACCCCCGCCGAACCGCGCCACCAAGCGAGACCAGCTGCGCGCGCAGGGAGAGAGAGAGAGAGTATGTGTCTCTAGTGGGCTGCCTCTACTGTACCTCTAGTGTGCTTGACTCTACTATCTGTGTGTAGTGCACACCCCCGCCACACCGCGCCACCAAGCGAGACCAGCTGCGCGCGCAGGGAGAGAGAGAGAGAGAGTATGTGTCTCTAGTGGGCTGCCTCTACTGTACCTATAGTGTGCTTGACTCTACTATCTGTGTGTAGTGCGCACCCCCGCCGAACCGCGCCACCAAGCGAGACCAGCTGCGCGCGCAGGGAGAGAGAATGAGAGAGAGAGTATGTGTCTCTAGTGGGCTGCCTCTACTGTACCTCTAGTGCGCTTGACTCTACTATCTGTGTGTAGTGCGCACCCCCGCCACACCGCGCCACCAAGCGAGACCAGCTGCGCGCGCAGAGAGAGAGAGAGAGAGAGTATGTGTCTCTAGTGGGTTGCCTCTACTGTACCTCTAGTGCGCTTGACTCTACTATCTGTGTGTAGTGCGCACCCCCGCCACACCGCGCCACCAAGCGAGACTAGCTGCGCGCGCAGGGAGAGAGAGAGAGTATGTGCCTCTAGTGGGCTGCCTCTACTGTACCTCTAGTGCGCTTGACTCTACTATCTGTGTGTAGTGCGCACCCTCGCCGAACCGCGCCACCAAGCGAGACCAGCTGCGCGCGCAGGGAGAGATTGAGAGAGAGAGAGAGAGAGTATGTGTCTCTAGTGGGCTGCCTCTACTGTACCTCTAGTGCGCTTGACTCTACTATCTGTGTGTAGTGCGCACCCCCGCCACACCGCGCCACCAAGCGAGACTAGCTGCGCGCGCAGGGAGAGAGAGAGAGTATGTGCCTCTAGTGGGCTGCCTCTACTGTACCTCTAGTGCGCTTGACTCTACTATCTGTGTGTAGTGCGCACCCCCGCCACACCGCGCCACCAAAGCGAGACCAGCTGCGCGCGCAGGGAGAGAGAGAGAGAGTATGTGTCTCTAGTGGGCTGCCTCTACTGTACCTCTAGTGCCCTTGACTCTACTATCTGTGTGTAGTGCGCACCCCCGCCAAACCGCGCCACCAAGCGAGACCAGCTGCGCGCGCAGGGAAAGAGAGAGAGAGTATGTGTCTCTAGTGGGCTGCCTCTACTGTACCTCTAGTGCGCTTGACTCTACTATCTGTGTGTAGTGCGCACCCCCGCCGAACCGTGCCACCAAGCGAGACCAGCTGCGCGCGCAGGGAGAGAGAGACTTCTTCCTGGGCATCGTGAGAGACGTCGCGACTGACCTTGATCTCAAGTCTCTGTCTCACAAGACCGTCGACAACCTGGCCGTCCTCTTGGACGCTGATGGTGCCTCCTTGTTCCTCGTCGAGGGCCCTCGAGGACGGCAGACGCTCGTATCTAAGGTAACCATGACAACCTGTCCTATGTGTTGTGAATACGGGCACACGCTTGAATGAAGGGTCCATTGGTAAGAAATGTGTTTTCTTGTAGGAAATAGTATGTATACGAAACAGTTCCATAGCAACTAAGGTCTTGTTTGTAACTATAGGGCACAGTCAAAATAATGATCTTGATTGCTATGGACTGTTTCACACATGCCATTTTCCATAATAAATCACATTCCTTACAGATTTCATTCCAATATGTCTATAGGGCCGGATGCACATTCGAGTTAAGTATAACCTTTGTGTATCGTTGCTACGTTGTTTTATGAGATGCTATTTCATACGAAGATCCTATTCTTAACTCAACTGTGTAAGGCACCTGAGCTTAAGGGATGGGAACGAATAAAGGTGGGGTAAGAGAAAGGAGATTGGATGATTGATCGACTGTACATGTTAAGGCGGGACAAAGGAGAGTTGAACCTTCTCGTTCACCCAACCCTCTTAAATAACTTATAGTAATTTATAAAAGTGTTACTTAAAAAATATTATTTATCCTTCCATTTATATTTATTCAACATCTACCGGCCTCATTTTTACTGCCCCATAACTTATAATATAAAGAAGAAATTTGTATCTCTAATCCCTATCTCTTTAAGTGTACTAAGCTGTGTTGATTGAATGATTGTTTTAGTTGTTTCTGATAATGACTGAAATACGTTATTTTTCATTAATGTTGCAAAGAGTTATTTTACAGTAGCTCGGATGACAGCGTTGTGTGCTTTCAACATATCAAAACAGTGTGAACAGATCTATACTCAAACTCTCCAGTTAACAATGTTACCTGACTTCATTATATCCTTCCGCTTCGTGATTTTCTGCAGTAGGTACATTTTAGTGGAAGTAGAATTTGTGAATAATTACTAGTTACTAATTAATTACATGGAACGCAATATTTTTCATACACTGGTAATGTTTCGTGTGGTCCTATAATGTCATTCAACCTGAAATCATTGGCAGGCATAATTGAAAGCGATGACTGACTAGATGATAGCTTTCTCTTGGCTTACTGATGTAAAATGTTTACTTTTAAATGTTACTATAACGTTTATAAAGTTAACGTTTATATTTAAGTTTTTAATGTTTATGTTGTAGTAGTATTTTTATAATCAGTACCGTTATTATTAGGTTAACAGTATCAATATGTAATAATTTGAACTCGGGGTTTAAAATTAACTGGACAAAGATTTGTTTGAGAGTGTGATCTTTCGCCTTACATTCAGTATTTAGCTATACTATGTCTATTGTCTTTTATTAATTTAAACTTAGTGGTTACGTTTCTAGCAGTATATGGTTGAGGTATCATTACCCAAACTGCTTAAATATACGAGTAAAATGTTTTGGTAAAATTGTTAGCCTGCAGGTTTATTTATATCATATGAGGTTATTATTTTAGCATCTAATGTAGATGGTTATACGCGAACAGTTTAAGTTGGTTAAACACAAGCAGTTAGGCCTAGTAGTGCATAAACTGTTTTTTGTAATAGTTATGCACACATCGTAAAAATACAGGCACTTTGCAAATGTTATATTCTTTAAGAATAATGTTTACTGTGTACGGACTCTGTCCTACAGGTTGTTTGACGTGCATAGTGGAGTGAGCCGCTTCATGATGCTGTTACTGTGTACGGACTCTGTCCTACAGGTGTTTGACGTGCACAGTGGAGTGAGCCGCTTCATGATGCTGTTACTGTGTACGGACTCTGTCCTACAGGTGTTTGACGTGCACAGTGGAGTGAGCCGCTTCATGATGCTGTTACTGTGTACGGACTCTGTCCTACAGGTGTTTGACGTGCACAGTGGAGTGAGCCGCTTCATGATGCTGTTACTGTGTACGGACTCTGTCCTACAGGTGTTTGACGTGCACAGTGGAGTGAGCCGCTTCATGATGCTGTTACTGTGTACGGACTCTGTCCTACAGGTGTTTGACGTGCACAGTGGAGTGAGCCGCTTCATGATGCTGTTACTGTGTACGGACTCTGTCCTACAGGTGTTTGACGTGCACAGTGGAGTGAGCCGCTTCATGATGCTGTTATGTGTACGGACTCTGTCCTACAGGTGTTTGACGTGCACAGTGGAGTGAGCCGCTTCATGATGCTGTTACTGTGTACGGACTCTGTCCTACAGGTGTTTGACGTGCACAGTGGAGTGAGCCGCTTCATGATGCTGTTACTGTGTACGGACTCTGTCCTACAGGTGTTTGACGTGCACAGTGGAGTGAGCCGCTTCATGATGCTGTTACTGTGTACGGACTCTGTCCTACAGGTGTTTGACGTGCACAGTGGAGTGAGCCGCTTCATGATGCTGTTACTGTGTACGGACTCTGTCCTACAGGTGTTTGACGTGCACAGTGGAGTGAGCCGCTTCATGATGTTGTTACTGTGTACGGACTCTGTCCTACAGGTGTTTGACGTGCACAGTGGAGTGAGCCGCTTCATGATGCTGTTACTGTGTACGGACTCTGTCCTACAGGTGTTTGACGTGCACAGTGGAGTGAGCCGCTTCATGATGCCTGGTGGGGTAGACAACGAAGTGCAGGTCCAGTGGGGAAGCGGTGTCCTTGGCCACGTTGCCGAGACAGGCGAGACTGTCAACCTGCAGATAGCTTGTGACGTAAGTCTGGCAACAGCGCTTAATACTTTTTAACCAGCATAATTGCTTGTTTACTTTATAACCATGAACTTATAAAATTATAACGAGTCTGCAACATTGTCTGCGATTCTCATTTCCGGTGTTGAAAATTTATAGCAATTTTAGCTTTTATTCTGCTAAGCAAGCTACATACAATTTAAAAAACAAAACTGAAACCGTGTAGGCTAGCCAAAGTGCAAAAATGCAAAACCACGGCTGACTTACCTGGCTAGTTTGGTTTTACACTGATTTGCCATGAGTTGTGTTCATTGTAACGCAGTAGCTATTCTGAGTACAGAGTATATCAATTTTAAACAAGATAACTGTTTCATTTGCCACCGCATGACACAAGTAGAAAACAGCTGTTACGACTGTCCGTTACATTGGCAGTATTTTGTTTCATCAAATACTGGCAACAATCTCTATAAGATACTCTGACCGGTTCAGCTTTCCTACATTTTAGCAAGATAAAGCAATTGATTTACCTATTTGTTTGCACGAAACACTTCACATTAATGAGAAAAACTATAGGCTGAAAAACGAATCAAGTTAGTGAACACCAGGATTATTGAGACAAGGTTATGGTGGAACTACTGATATAAAACGGTATACATCCCAACATAACTTCAACATTCTTCAACATTCAACATTCACAACTTCACACTTCAACAATTACACACACATATTCATTACAGTCACAATGTAGAATTATATACTAACGACACAAAAATATAAAATAAGGCAAAGAATACCATGCCACGATGGACTGCAATGTAGTGTGACGTACTTGCTAATTACTGAGCCCGTTAGTCTACGTCTACACGAGATTGTCCGCTCAATACTTGTTGCTCCCCAACGTAGACCGGCACCTCCACCAAGACGCTACTATATCTCTCATATTGTGTATGACAGGACACAGTATTAAGGAGACAACACATCTCAATACTTGTTGCTCTCCAACGTAGCCCGGCACCTCCACCAAGACGCTACTATATCTCTCATATTGTGTATGACAGGACACAGTACTAAGGAGACAACACATCTCAATACTTGTTGCTCTCCAACGTAGCCCGGCACCTCCACCAAGACGCTACTTTATCTCTCATATTGTGTATGACAGGACACAGTATTAAGGAGACAACACATCTCAATACTTGTTGCTCTCCAACGTAGCCCGGCACCTCCACCAAGACGCTACTATATCTCTCATATTGTGTATGACAGGACACAGTATTAAGGAGACAACACATCTCAATACTTGTTGCTCTCCAACGTAGCCCGGCACCTCCACCAAGACGCTACTATATCTCTCATATTGTGTATGACAGGACACAGTATTGAGGAGACAACACATCTCAATACTTGTTGCTCTCCAACGTAGCCTGGCACCTCCACCAAGACGCTACTATATCTCTCATATTGTGTATGACAGGACACAGTATTAAGGAGACAACACATCTCAATACTTGTTGCTCTCCAACGTAGCCCGGCACCTCCACCAAGACGCTACTATATCTCTCATATTGTGTATGACAGGACACAGTATTAAGGAGAAAACACATCTCAATACTTGTTGCTCTCCAACGTAGCCCGGCACCTCCACCAAGACGCTACTTTATCTCTCATATTGTGTATGACAGGACACAGTATTAAGGAGACAACACATCTCAATACTTGTTGCTCTCCAACATAGCCCGGCACCTCCACCAAGACGCTACTATATCTCTCATATTGTGTATGACAGGACACAGTATTAAGGAGACAACACATCTCAATACTTGTTGCTCTCCAACGTAGCCCGGCACCTCCACCAAAACGCTACTATATCTCTCATATTGTGTATGCCAGGACACAGTATTAAGGAGTCAACACATCTCAATACTTGTTGCTATCCAACGTAGCCCGGCACTTCCACCAAGACGCTACTATATCTCTCATATTGTGTATGACAGGACACAGTATTAAGGAGACAACACATCTCAATACTTGTTGCTCTCCAACGTAGCCCGGCACCTCCACCAAGACGCTACTATATCACTCATATTGTGTATGACAGGACACAGTATTAAGGAGACAACACATCTCAATACTTGTTGCTCTCCAACGTAGCCCGGCACCTCCACAAAGACGCTACTATATCTCTCATATTGTGTATGACAGGACACAGTATTAAGGAGACAACACATCTCAATACTTGTTGCTCTCCAACGTAGCCCGGCACCTCCACCAAGACGCTACTATATCTCTTATATTGTGTATGACAGGACACAGTATTAAGGAGACAACACATATCAATACTTGTTGCTCTCCAACGTAGCCCGGCACCTCCACCAAGACGCTACTATATCTTTCATATTGTGTATGACAGGACACAGTATTAAGGAGACAACACATCTCAATACTTGTTGCTCTCCAACGTAGCCCGGCACCTCCACCAAGACGCTACTGTATCTCTCATATTGTGTATGACAGGACACAGTATTAAGGAGACAACACATCTCAATACTTGTTGCTCTCCAACGTAGCCTGGCACGTCCACCAAGACGCTACTATATCTCTCATATTGTGTATGACAGGACACAGTATTTAGGAGACAACACATCTCAATACTTGTTGCTCTCCAACGTAGCCCGTCACCTCCACCAAGACGCTACTTTATCTCTCATATTGTGTATGACAGGACACAGTATTAAGGAGACAACACATCTCAATACTTGTTGCTCTCCAACGTAGCCCGGCACCTCCACCAAGACACTACTATATCTCTCATATTGTGTATGACAGGACACAGTATTAAGGAGACAACACATCTCAACACTTGTTGCTCTCCAACGTAGCCCGGCACCTCCACCAAGACGCTACTTTATCTCTCATATTGTGTATGACAGGACACAGTATTAAGGAGACAACACATCTCAATACTTGTTGCTCTCCAACGTAGCCCAGCACCTCCACCAAGACGCTACTATATCTCTCATATTGTGTATGACAGGACACAGTATTAAGGAGACAACACATCTCAATACTTGTTGCTCTCCAACGTAGCCCGGCACCTCCACCAAGACGCTACTATATCTCTCATATTGTGTATGACAGGACACAGTATTAAGGAGACAACACATCTCAATACTTGTTGCTCTCCAACGTAGCCCGGCACCTCCACCAAGACGCTACTATATCTCTTGTATTGTGTATGACAGGACACAGTATTAAGGAGACAACACATCTCAATACTTGTTGCTCTCCAACGTAGCCCGGTACCTCCACCAAGACGCTACTATATCTCTCATATTGTGTATGACAGGACACAGTATTAAGGAGACAACACATCTCAATACTTGTTGCTCTCCAACGTAGCCCGGCACCTCCACCAAGACGCTACTATATCTCTCATATTGTGTATGACAGGACACAGTATAAAGGAGACAACACATCTCAATACTTGTTGCTCTCCAACGTAGCCCGGCACCTCCACCAAGACGCTACTATATCTCTCATATTGTGTATGACAGGACACAGTATTAAGGAGACAACACATCTCAATACTTGTTGCTCTCCAACGTAGCCTGGCACCTCCACCAAGACGCTACTATATCTCTCATATTGTGTATGACAGGACACAGTATTAAGGAGACAACACATCTCAATACTTGTTGCTCTCCAACGTAGCCCGGCACCTCCACCAAGACGCTACTATATCTCTTATATTGTGTATGACAGGACACAGTATTAAGGAGACAACACATCTCAATACTTGTTGCTCTCCAACGTAGCCTGGCACCTCCACCAAGACGCTACTATATCTCTCATATTGTGTGTGACAGGACACAGTATTAAGAAGACAACACATCTCAATACTTGTTGCTCTCCAACGTAGCCCGGCACCTCCACCAAGACGCTACTATATCTCTCATATTGTGTAAGACAGGACACAGTATTAAGGAGACAACACATCTCAATACTTGTGTCACTCCAACGTAGCCCGGCACCTCCACCAAGACGCTACTATATCTCTCATATTGTGTATGACAGGACACAGTATTAAGGAGACAACACATCTCAATACTTGTTGCTATCCAACGTAGCCCGGCACCTCCACCAAGACGCTACTATATCTCTTATATTGTGTATGACAGGACACAGTATTAAGGAGACAACACATCTCAATACTTGTTGCTCTCCAACGTAGCCCGGCACCTCCACCAAGACGCTACTATATCTCTCATATTGTGTATGACAGGACACAGTATTAAGGAGACAACACATCTCAATACTTGTTGCTCTCCAACGTAGCCTGGCACCTCCACCAAGACGCTACTATATCTCTCATATTGTATATGACAGGACACAGTATTAAGGAGACAACACATCTCAATACTTGTTGCTCTCCAACGTAGCCCGGCACCTCCACCATGACGCTACTATATCTCTCATATTGTGTATGACAGGACACAGTATTAAGTAGACAACACATCTCAATACTTGTTGCTCTCCAACGTAGCCCGGCACCTCCACCAAGACGCTACTATATCTCTCATATTGTGTTTGACAGGACACAGTATTAAGGAGACAATACATCTCAATACTTGTTGCTCTCCAACGTAGCCTGGCACCTCCACCAAGACGCTACTATATCTCTCATATTGTGTATGACAGGACACAGTATTAAGGAGACAACACATCTCAATACTTGTTGCTCTCCAACGTAGCCCGGCACCTCCACCAAGACGCTACTATATCTCTCATATTGTGTATGACAGGACACAGTATTAAGGACACAACACATCTCAATACTTGTTGCTCTCCAACGTAGCCTGGCACCTCCACCAAGACGCTACTATATCTCTCATATTGTGTATGACAGGACACAGGCAAAATTGCACATCACCTCGAATTATATCTTAAGGGGGGATGAGAGTCTACAACATAAGTCTTAGGTTAAATTCTTATCGATCTGGTTAATTTGTACCTTTTTTCAATATTAACCTTAAATGAGTAAGACCGAGTTTAAAGAACGTTCACGAAAACTGAAATATTAGCTGGTTGATGTAATATGTAGGCTACTAGGAAGTGACAACATTTTTTTTATTCAGTTCTCTAAAACCCATCTCGCATGTTTACCCTCGATCTCCTTTGCATTTACTCTGTCTAGGTTCCTTACCAGCTCTATCGGACGGTAGGTGTGGGGACGGGGGAGCAGGGGGGATGTTCATGTCTCTGTACTGACGCCGATTAACTCGTGCGAGTATCATTATTAAACCTTCTTGAACGAATATTTTTTAATGCTCAATCGGCTGGAAGGGCTGGCCTTAAAAGTCTAAATATTGTATCTAAATTCTTCTGTATCTCCGGGGATGGGAGGTAGGTGGAAATGCGAGAGATGATACTCCTCCTCTACTTACTCATCTTAGACACGTTAAGGTTTCACTCTACCTCCCTAAAAGGACGATGACGCTCTCCTCTAGTTGACCCCGGCTACCCGGCACCTCTACTGAGTGTGCACCGACGTGAGGTGTCGTCTGTCGACGCGCTCAATGGTGGCAGAACGCCAAGCAACTCCGCCCCAAACCGACGCAATGTGATCCTTAACAGGACCAACTAACAAACAACAAACACATTGCTTTGTAAAATACAATACATGTTGAAATTATCTTTTTTTGTGGAATATGTATTTAATAATGTTTAAAGTATTCGAAGTAAGTGGTTTCCTCTAAAAAGAGCTATCCCGTCCGTCGTGGTTTATGCTGTTAAGGCGCGTCAGCCACCTATAGGGACGAGGTTTAGCCCCCGCATGTTATTTTTGTGACCTCCATTACCATGTATCACGCCCCAATCATTACCGAATATCATGCCGGCATTTAAGAGACAATTAAATATAATCGTCAGGATTTAAGAGGGCTTATGCGTAAATTGAATGTTTTAACATGTTGCATCAATTACTTTTAAAGTTGACAGTTTATCTTTCTTATCACATTGCTCGATAATTATAAATTACAAAAGGTCGGTCTGCCTGCGCATACGAGTCACACTTACTTCGGTGGAATACACACTCCATAATATACACAAATGAAATAAATAAGTTTGTTGATAATCTAACCACTCAGTTACAAGAAGTGATTGTCAGTGGGGGACTTGCTAACGGCTCATTAGTCACCGTTTACATGTACACCTGGGCCCAGATTCACAAAGGTGTTTAAGTGCTAAGACATCCTAGTCTTGGCAAATCTTAGTGATATAAATCACGTATATGCCATTCTGCAATGTCACAAAGATAAAATAAAATAATCCGGCTGAATGTTTTATTCCAAGTTCCAACGCAACTTGTTTTGTCCTTTGAAACCACGCTTCTGATTGGCGGTTGCCATGGAGAAAACAAGTTAGCGGTGGTCTGAATATTTAGCCGGGCGTTGTTATACCGCGCCTAATACCACGTTCACACTTCTGTTCTTAACTGCAATTAAGTTAACCTTAGTTAGCCCCTCAACTGAGTTGTAGGAACGCAGTTGGTCATTAAACTGCAGTTACTATAACTGAGTTCCGTTCACATTGCAATGCTAACTACAGTTAAGGAGTTAACTGCAGTTAAGAACAGAAGTGTGGACGTGGTATAAGAAGACCCAGAGATGATTTATCTTGATTTATCTAGCAAGGATTTTCCTAACTTAGGACAACTTAGAGTTGGGCATCTTTGTGAATCCGGACCTAGTATCATATAAATAAATTCAAATTTTAAAGTTCGAAAATCCCAGCCCGAACTCCGGGAATCGAACCCTAGAACTTTTGGATTGCAATAAACCCACTAGACTAACGAGCCACATTTTTGCAATAATTACGGATTGCTTTGAAACGTGATGTAGCCTATGTTATTATGGAGATATCTCGACATGACGGGACGCACGTGAAGAGAAGTCATAACCCGCCACGAACTATCTGTTCTACCCACTCGCTGATAACGAAACACTCTCGCACCTCGTTAGTTACTAATGAGGCAACGAGTCGAGGAGAATACTTGTCACTGTGTTGTACTTCCGTTCTTGAGAGCTGGAGCACTGCTCTACACGTTGGGTCATGAGTTGAAGCTTGTAACAATGTCGAGACAGACAACGTCATGGTCCTTGGAGCGGGATTCAAATGTGTATATATGGTCGGGTCCATTTAATATATAAACTTCTCTTCTACTGTTCTCTTTTTATGAAGCACCTTTCAGTAAGCCTATCCCTTTTTTCAACGCACCATGAACCATGATAATACTTTCATTTTTCACAATTGTGTGTTTGCTTTCTTAATTACTTCCGTTACATGTAAATGTATTATTTAAATTTTCTTTAATATATTAATTATATTTGAAATTGTTATAAATTTTAGAAAATTTGCTTTTAACTTGAATGTATTATTTACTGTTTTCTTTTCTATAGTATGTTTACGTAAATACTTAGTTTTCGATAAGGTTTCTCTTATCGATTATCGATTCGTGTTGTGTTAATTGCTGTGATATTTTATTTTGTTCGGTCTTCTTTATTGTTTTATTGTAAACTATATTTACTCTCCTCCTTTGTTTGTATATTTTGTATTGTATATCAACGTTTATAACAGAATAGGATAGACCATTCATAATTATTTTTTTACGTTGAATTTTTTTGGGGAATTATTACCCACAAAACCGGTTCATAAACTCTCTTTTTCTAAAACAAAATTTGATGTGTTATGACTTTTATGATGAGTTATAAAAACGTCTCTGTTCTCAATGAAAACAAGGACGCTGGATGTTGTCTCTAGATGTTCGAATATATTCCCCTTTCTGAAACGTTCAAGTATCGGGTGACGTATATTCGCTTTTCGAGGCCCAATAACATTGTTCAATCATTCTCCCGTCCACTAGAACAGCTACTGTAACTCGAGCTCAACGCCTGGCGAGTCCACACAAGAGCGTCTTGGATTCTCCCTCTCCCCCCCCCCCCTCCTCCTCACCCCCCCCCCCCCCCACAGCGACACAATTAGCCGAGCTTGCGTCCACTGTCGGCCGCTGTCGTTTCAAGGCTACGCAAGGAGAGAGATGATTCAGTTTGTGTGTAAAGACACCGGTTTGCAATAGGTACATTAACTTGTCCCCCCCACCTCGACATTTCATCCTCAATCTAAGCTCATATTTTTGCACCAATTATGCACCTTTTTGCACCCAAGTCTTGATTTTTGCACCCCATTGGTTTCGGAGTTATACCCATTTCAATGCGGGGGGGACAGGTTAATGGCTGTCCCCCCCATCTTGGAAATTCAACTCAATTATATGCTTATATTTTTGCACCATTTATGCACCTTTTTGCACCCAAACATTGATTTTGGCACCCTTATAGTTTCGGAGTTACACGCGTTTTTATTTGGGGGGGACAAGTTAATGGTAGCCCCCCCACACAGGGCTATGTACTTTAATTCATGTTCATAATTTTGCACCATTTTTGCACCTTTTTGCACCCAAGTCTTGATTTTTGCACCTCATTGGTTTCGGAGTTATACCCATTTCAATGCGGGGGGGACAGGTTAATGGCTGTCCCCCCCGCCTTGGAAATTCAACTTAATTATATGCTCATAATTTTGCACTATTTTTGCACCTTTTTGCACCCAAGTCTTGATTTTTGCACCCTAATAGTTTCGGAGTAACACGCGTTTTAATTTGGGGGGGACAAGTTAATGGTAGCCCCCCCACACAGGGCTATGTACTTTTATTCATGTTCATAATTTTGCACCATTTTTGCACCTTTTTGCACCCAAGTCTTGATTTTTGCACCTCATTGGTTTCGGAGTTATACCCATTTCAATGCGGGGGGGGACAGGTTTATGGCTGTTCCCCCCACCTTGGAAATTCAACTTATATGCTCATAATTGTGCACTATTTTTGCACCTTTTTGCGCCAAAACATTGATTTTTGCACCCTTATAGTTTCGGAGTTATACGCGTTTTAATTTGGGGGGGACAAGTTAATGGTAGCCCCCCCCACACAGGGCTATGTACTTTAATTCATGTTCATACTTTTGCACCATTTTTGCACCTTTTTGCATCCAAGTCTTGATTTTTGCACCTCATTGGTTTCGGAGTTATACCCATTTCAATGCGGGGGGGGGGACAGGTTAATGATGTCCCCCCCACCTTGGAAATTCCACTTCATTATATGCTCATAATTTTGCACTATTTTTGCACCTTTTTGCACCCAAGTTTTGATTTTTGCACCCTAATAGTTTCGGAGTAATACGCGTTTTAATTTGGGGGGGACAAGTTAATGGTAGCCCCCCCACACAGGGCTATGGACTTTAATTCATGTTCATAATTTTGCACCATTTTTGCACCTTTTTGCACCCAAGTCTTGATTTTTGCACCTCATTGGTTTCGGAGTTATACTCATTTCAATGCGGGGGGGGGACAGGTTAATGGCTGTCCCCCCCACCTTGGAAATTCAACTTAATTATATGCTCATAATTTTGCACTATTTTTGCACCTTTTTGCACCGAAGTCTTAATTTTTGCACCCTAATAGTTTCGGAGTAATTTGCGTTTTAATTTGGGGGGGATAAGTTAATGGTAGCCCCCCACACAGGGCTATGTACTTAAATTCATGTTCATAATTTTGCACCTTTTTTGCACCTTTTTGCACCCAAGTCTTGATTTTTGCACCCTAATAGTTTCGGAGTAATACGCGTTTTAATTTGGGGGGGGGGGACAAGTTAATGGTAGCCACCCCACACAGGGCTATGTACTTTAATTCATGTTCATAATGTTGCACCTTTTTTGTACCTTTCTGCACCCAAATATTGATTTTTGCACTTTAATAGTTTCGGAGTTATACGCATTTCTATTTGGGGGGGACAAGCTAATGGCATCCTTGAAACTTGTGTTTCATCTAAAAAAAACATGTTCATATTTTTGCACCAATTATGCACCTTTTTGCACCTAAGTATTGATTTTTGCACCCTAATAGCTTTTGAGTTATACGCGTTTCAGTTTGATGGGTCCGGGGTAGGGGAGGGATAGGTAATGGTAGCCCCCCCCCCCCCACTCACCCCACGCAGATATTTCTACCAAAAGTATGGTTATAATTTTGTACCGTTTTTTCATCACAAATTTCAGTTTATGCTGTTTAAATACTAGAGATGTTCATACAAAAAATCCTTCCATATCATTACTATTGCCAGTTTTTGCTTCTTGTGGACTGTGGTAGTGTGGCTAATAGCCGTGCTCGTTGCCGCCTATATTGCGCCACTAGAAGGAGTTTCACATCTGGGTCCTTGTCGTCAGCCATTTTAGGAAGTCACTTCTCTTATCATTTTATCCATAAATACAATTATGGGAGCTTGCAGTGAAATGGAGTTACCAATGTGTAGAACAAAAAAAATAGAGCGTGTTTACAAAAATATCGGTTTACTCAAAAATTACATACAGCATAATAACCTCATTATTATTGAACAAAGAATGCGTTTATAGTATATCAAGATGTAATGCATTGATGGACGCCAATAATGACAATTTATTTTTAAGTAAGGCACATTACGTATGTTACACAAATCGGTGAAAAAGAAGATGCCACCCACATCACAAAAAACATAATCCAAAGAAACATAAGTTTAATACATCAATGTATTGATGTATGCATTGATATGCACAATGAATTGGTATGACTATCATTTTTAAGTAAGACGTTAATCACAGGTTGCACATACGTCACATCTTTGCGCGTAGCGGCCACATTTGTGATCAAACTTTGATGTTGCCATGGAGAAATAATTGAAGGCTGTTTGTGGTAGAACACAGAAATCCTTATGCCTTTACAATTCAGGCTGGTTTTGAGATAAACTTGATATGTGTGGTTTTTAAATTTTTGTATTACTTATGTTTACTTTTTACATTCTAAATTAGGCTTATTTATTGAATTTGAATTGTATTTGCCAAAGATCTAGGATTGGTCCTCATCAATTGTGTCGCAATCATGGCCGCTGTGACGTCACGTGGGAACTATGAATTGTTACAAATAAATAGAAAAGAGAATGGCATACACAACACAAAATAACTATGTAATCCAAAGATACATTTAAGTTATATATCAATTATGCATAATGCATTGATACTTGATAGCCCCAGTCAATCGACATAATACTTATATTTAAGTGTGACACATTATGGTATGTACACAAATCATTAGAAAATAAATTGGCACCATACAAAGCACAATAATCTTATTCTCGAAAGATACATTTAGGTTATTTATCAATGTGTTATGCATTGATACTTGATAGCCCCAGTCAATCGCTATAATACTTATTTTTTAGTGTGACACATAACGGTACGTACACAAATCATTTGAAAAGAAATTGGCATCATACAACGCGATATAACCTACTTATCAATAAAGAAAGCTCTTTCAACATGAAATGCATTGATAGCCACAATCAATTGGTGGTTAAGGCACATAAGTTAATTGCACAAATCAATAAAAACAGAAAATGCTGCCACAGCACGAAATAACTTCATTATTCATATACATTTAAACATATGTATATATACATATAATAAATAATACACATAATATACATATTATACATATATTATTGCATATTTATTTATATTTTAAGAGAAAATGCTGTGAAAGCAGTAATCAATTGGTTAACTTGATTTAAATTAAGACCCATTGAGTTATCACAACAAAATATCAATAAAACATATACTGGGCGTTCACAACATTGACGAGGACGTACTCTACTCATAACACAAATTATACGTGAAAAAATAATTATATGAAACACAATGTTCATGTGATAGAACACATTTTTTACGGAAACAAAATATTACGATTTACACAATCAACAAAGTAGTTCGTCAACTCCTCAACTCATAGTTTTAAGTAATACATTTTATGTATCACAGTGTCGTAATATGGATCCTGTAATTCACTTTTATAAACCAAACTTATTTTTAGCTTCCACATAACATCAAACACAAAATTAGTGGGTGATACTATTAACTCAAAATATTATCACTGTCCAAACATACATCGTTCCAAGGTTAAACAGTAAACATAGAGTTCTTGTTGGCGTGTAATACTATGACGTTCGATTGTCCACATGTATCAAATCGGGCTTTAATTCCAACGGGAGCTGTAGATCACCTTACTTTGTAGGAAATACTGTGTTCTGGCTAAGGGGTGAAATTATTACAGCAGTATAAGAATAAGAAAGAAACGTTATTTTATAGCTTGCCGAAATATCACTGTTAATAGGGGTCACATGAGTCTCCAATGTCACATGAGTCTCCAATATGTTTGGAAGTGTAATAAATAGATTTTCATGTAAAAACACCAAACACGTGATTTTCATGTTTTAAGAGCAATTAATTCAATTTCTACAAAAGTTCAAATTTTTGATTTTCTGTTTCCCCCAATTTTAGTTTCTAAATGCCTGTGACGTAAATTTCTTGTATGTTTATGAATAAATTTGCCGTTGTCTCTATGAAACCAACAGATGAAACATTGAACCTTATACTTGGTCTGTTGTCACTTATTTATAAAACAAAGTCTAGTAGTTGTCAGATACTCAGAAAATGAAAATTTTAAACAAAAATAATTTGTTAAAAAATAAATAAATCCAAAGCTTGCTTGATATTCTATGAAAATGTGGAATGAGTAATACTTTTTATTCTTATTAATTAATGTCCAAAATTAAGTATTATGTACACAGAACATAAATCTGGTTTCAGAATTTCAAGGAGGCTTCTAATGGTTAAGGTTTAAACGAAGAGTTATTTTGTGTGTATGATTGATTGATTGCAATTTGCATCATACAAGTAGTGACGTCATGACCCGTTTTTTCCGCCAAAATTATATGTGAAACGTTAAGCTCGTTTTTGTCAATACAAATCTGTTCTAGTTACACAAATAAAATATTCGCTTGTTTTGCCAATTTATCCGTATTTAGAAAAATTAAATTAAAAAATATACATGATTCAATTCCCTATTTTGTGTGCATATTATTGTCTACGTTAGATATTGTGTTACACAAATTCAATGGCACGTTTCATTTAATATTTGTATCGCGCCTCAGGCTTTGAGCGTGTTCGTTTTTTTGGTAAGCCCGCCATTTTAGATAATATCGCACATCATTATCATTATTATTGCATCGTGTAAGTCCGATTCGACAGACTATTGTTACCCAACGCTGTAATAAAGCAACGCAGAATTTACCACTTTACTCGAAGAAATTGGAGACTTTTTGTCTTGAAGGTCATTGTATTCTTCCCAATGATCGTCATGACGTCGACAGTAAGCAATATAATGCCCAACAGATCCTTCCAATACGCCTCCTACATACCCTGAGACGCCCCTTAGCCAAAACACAGTAGTTCCTAACTCGAGGCGAGTGGGAATACAGCTCAGCTGGAGTTCGGGAACTGAAGTGATTGAATCATCATCAACACGATTGTCATAGATAACAATGACAAAAATGCACAACAGTGAAAGGGCACCTTAAAATAATTATCAAGGACCCTGAGTTAGAGTTAATCTCGGCCTTTTGATTATTTTTGAAAATCATCTATTGGGCTTTGCACTGCGACATTATCCCACTAACAGCGCCAGCCTTTATCCTTCAGCCTTCAATCATATACTTGGATTTCGCGCCGCGCGCTCATTGGTTCGTGCGCCGTGGCAGAGCGTATCAGCCAATCACAGGGCCCGATATGACGTCTTACCGTGGCGGGATTACAAAGATGTCTGTTTTATTCCGTGGTTTAAAAGAATATTTTGATGTACACGTACTCGTTTATGCATAGATTAATAAACTAATCGTTCCATTGAGTTCATAATAGGAATGGTTAAACTCAAGTAATATTTATTTGTGATTCGCTGATTATTCCCTCTGGTGTATGTGACTCGTTGCTACGAAGAAGCAAATAGAAGGCGCGAACACCTTTATTTTAAAGGGGGGGGGGGGCTGTCACGAATTACCCAATTTTCATAACAATTTTGTTATAGGTTGTAGAATCATTTAGCATGCTATTTGCTGTAGTAAATTAGTTTGCAACTTTTGCACCTTTTCCCGCAGGAATCCATCTAGCGTTTCTACCAGGTTCAGAAGTCACCACAGCTCGACAAATGCTTAATTGACATAAATGTGTTCAGTATACTTACTATTAACACAAAATTGAATCAGGAAGTAATTAGTACTTACTTTTGGTTTTTGCAGCAGTGGGAGCCCCGAATTGCACCCCACGAGTGTTTTTTTCGGGTATTTGGATGCTTGCTGTGGTCATCTTGTAATGAACGAATGAACGGGGCCCGAGGCAAAGCCCCAGCAGCTGGACGCAAATCAATTATACGAAATTCTTTTATCAAGTGCCCGGAAATGACTTCTAGATTAATTTATTATTCACCCAGAAGGATTTTTGTGATTTGAACTTATTACTACAACTGATACCATTTTAAAGTTAAAGGGGTGTGGGGGTAAGAAGTTCAAGTCTTATACCCATAATATGTGGTTCTTTGGTCGGACAATCATGGGGAGCGATGGGTAGATCGCCCCCCCCCCCCCCCCTACCCTGTATCCGCTTTGCTACTGTACCTTCATTTCATCATCCTAATCACCCACTCATCGTCTCGGTTAGCAATCATTGCAAAAATATGAGAAGAAAGCCCAAATAAACAATAAAATAAAATAGAAATAAAAAACGAGGAGGGACCCAACTCGACCCGATACTCATTATCATCATCATCATAGTCATCATTTACCAACACAGCAAAAACAACTGTCGTTCCCAGTCATGAAAAAACTTATTCAAATGGCAATTCAGTTACGTTGGTTCTCCACCATTTATATAGCTTGCACCCATCCGACTTATGCGTACGCATAACTCTGAAAACAAAAGGGT
Source organism: Isoperla grammatica (assembly GCA_945910005.1). Classification (NCBI taxonomy): domain Eukaryota; kingdom Metazoa; phylum Arthropoda; class Insecta; order Plecoptera; family Perlodidae; genus Isoperla; species Isoperla grammatica. The sequence goes on along the minus strand of OX246746.1, from coordinate 11,847,481 downwards.
GCGAAAAACGAAGCATAGGTAAAAACAGATGCTATACATGATGCACACCTTTGGAATGAAAAAGTTCCCTTTCTAAAATAGGGGGACACATTATACCCCCCCCCCCCCCCAAATGTAATGCATACATCTCCGAGACCAAAAAAGGTGTGAAAACAACGCTTGGCTGCAAAAAGGTGCAAAAGTGGGTCCAAAAATATAGATATGTTTGGGAGATTTTAAACAAGTTTGGGGAGCTACTATTAACTTGAACCCTCCACTCCCCCCTTCCCAAATTGAATGCGTATAACCTAAAAACTATTAGGGTGAAAAATTATGAGCACGTTTTTGTAGTAAAGAACGTTTGTGGGGAGGCTAACATTACCTTGAACCCCCCCCCCAAAAAAAAATTCGTATAACTCCAAACCTATAAGGGTGCAAAAATCAATACATGGGTGCAAAAACATGCAAAAATGGTGCAAAATTATGAGCATGTTTTTGTGGTTAAAATCGTTTGTGTGGGGCTACCATTAAATTGACCCTCCCAAATTGAAACGCGTTTACCTATGAAACTACTAGGGTGCAAAAATTACTACTTGGGTGCAAAAAAGGTGCATAATTGGTGCAAAAATATGAACATTTTTTTAGATGAAAAACAAGTTTTGGAGATGCCATGAACTTGTCCCCCCCCCCCCCAAAAAAAAGAAATGTGTATAACTCCGAACCATATGGGTGCACAAATCAATAAGAAGGTGCAAAAAGGTGCAAAAATGGTGCAATAATATAAGAGTGGTATATCATTAAGTTGAATTTACAAGGTGGGGGGGACAGCCATTAACTTGTCCCCCCACATTGAAATTGGTACAACTCGAAAACCAAGGGGGTGCAAAAATCAATACTTGGGTGCAAAAAAGTGCATAATTGGTGCAAAAATATGAAATGTTTTTTTTAGATGAAACACAAGTTTAGGGGATGCCATTAACTTGTCCCCCGCAAATAGAAATGCGTATAACTCCGAAACTATTAAAGTGCAAAAATCAATACTTGGGTGCAAAAATGGTGCGAAATTATGAACATGAATTAAAGTACATAGCCCTGTGTGGGGGGCTACCATTAACTTGTCCCCCCCAAATTAAAACGCGTATTACTCCAAAACTATTAGGGTGCAAAAATTAAGACTTGGGTGCAAAAAGGTGCAAAAATAGTGCAAAATTATGAGCATATAATTAAGTTGAATTTCCAAGGTGGGGGGGACAGCCATTAACCTGTCCCCCCCCCGCATTGAAATGGGTATAACTCCGAAACCAATGAGGTGCAAAAATCAAGACTTGGGTGCAAAAAGGTGCAAAAAAGGTGCAAAATTATGAACATGAATAAAAGTACATAGCCCTGTGTGGGGGGGCTACCATTAACTTGTCCCCCCCAAATTAAAACGCGTATTACTCCGAAGCTATTAGGGTGCAAAAATCAAGACTTGGGTGCAAAAAGGTGCAAAAATAGTGCAAAATTATGAGCATATAATTAAGTTGAATTTCCAAGGTGGGGGGGACAGCCATTAACCTGTCCCCCCCCGCATTGAAATGGGTATAACTCCGAAACCAATGAGGTGCAAAAATCAAGACTTGGGTGCAAAAAGGTGCAAAAATGGTGCAAAATTATGAACATGAATTAAAGTTCATGGCCCTGTGTGGGGGGGCTACCATTAACTTGTCCCCCCCAAATTGAGTCGCGTATAACTCCGAAACTATTAGGGTGCAAAAATCAATGTTTGGGTGCAAAAAGGTGCATAAATGGTGCAAAAATATAAGCATATAATTGAGTTGAATTTCCAAGGTGGGGGGGACAGCCATTAACCTGTCCCCCCCGCATTGAAATGGGTATAACTCCGAAACCAATGGGGTGCAAAAATCAATACTTGGGTGCAAAAAGGTGCATAATTGGTGCAAAAATATGAGCTCAGATTGAGGATGAAATGTCGAGGTGGGGGGGACAAGTTAATGTACCTGGGGCAGACTCCCAGGCGGCCGTCGGTAGTCACATGCCATTCAGTTGGGGGGCGGATCCTAAATCACAAGCGCCACTACCATTGTTTGATGGTGCTGATAGTAAAACACACCCAATTGCATTTTTAAAGGAAATTGAGACGTATTTTGATCTGTCTCGTACACCAACGCACTTTCAGGTTAAATTAGCAGCAGCCCAATTGCGTGGGCCGGCCAAACGCTGGGGAGACGTGTTTTCCGACCGCTTCGAATCGTTTGCCGACTTTCGACGGATGTTCCTGAATGAGTATTGGGGGGCTGCACAACAAAGAAGTGTTAGGTACGAACTATACCACGGCAAATGCCCGACGCGTTTTGAAACCTCTATGGCCGACTATTTCCTTCTAATTATCTCTAAAGCGAGATATTTAACCCCAACGGTGTCCGACGAAGACATAATCGACGCAATAACCGACCACTTTAGACCAGACGTGGCGGCTACGCTACTGGCAGCTAACAAAACCACGATTGACGAGACCCTAACATTTTTGCATAAATTAGACGAAACAAACAAACGAAAACAACACGATTCAAATGTGGCCAAACAACCACAGTCTGAACAAAAACCGTTCAACAGCGCTTCTCAGTCAAACTGGCGACAAACGGGACAAACCAAACAACATGACACCACGGCCGACAAGCGCTATTCACAGCCGTATGCTAACACCGGGAATAGCAACGCGCGCAACCCAAACACCCAATGGCGTACCGACAATGGGGGTAATCGCGACTACTCGTCAAACTCCCACTCACGCAATAGGGACAACGCGCAGCGGACCGACAATAGGCAAATTCGGTCCCTAGAACTTGTGGACGATACGTGTCCGGCCGATGGCGTTAAAGATGGGGAATCTGAGGACGGTGAACCAGCGATTGAATGTGAGATTCATCACATCACCATGGAGAATAGCGCGGAACTCCTTTCAGACGACGAGGGCACGGTAGCGAGCCACAAATCACCCGAGCTTGCGGGCTTATTTTACAACTCGATCGCAGCCCCAATTCTAATAGACTCGGGAAGTGAAATATCTTGTATCTCTACCGCTTTCTACACTGAAGTCCACGAGGCTACGGGAGGCCTTCCCACGTCGCCTATCCCTGCTATTAAAGTCGTGGGTGCAGTTGGCACTACAAACAAACTCGTGTCCAAACAAGTACTCCTCGACGTGTCAATCGGTGATTGGAGAGGCGAGGTAGTTTGTATTGTTGTACCGGGGCTATCGCGACAAGTTATTTTTGGAGCAGATTGGCTGTACGACAACAAAGCCTCAATTCACTTCAAGGAGGGGACTGTAAACATTCAAGACAAAAGCGAGACTGTGACACTTCGCTTTCAGAACACCGTCCCCACGCTAACACGACACTACACAGTATCGAGACTCGAACTGGACGAATACCCAGACATACGGTCGCCAGAGACCATCTTGGTCAAGACAGATGATCCCGGTCTGACAATAGACCACCGGGAGACACACCTATTGAAAAGCGAAGCCATTGAACGTTCGGGGACAATGCTATCGACAGAAACAGTGAAGGCGTATGTAGGTCAACTAACGGGGCTGACAGAAGAACAACAACATTCGTTGCTTTCTACCCTCGACAACCACAAGGACGTCTTCTCTACCACGCCAGGGCTGACCAACCTGTACGAACACACCATTCAGCTCACTGATGAGACGCCGTTCAAACAAAAAACGTATCCGATTCCCTACGCACACAGGGGCGCGGTTAACGAACAGATTGAGAAGATGTTGCAGGGCGGAATAATCGAAAGGGCGCAAACCCAATTTATTAATCCGTTAGTCACCGTCATAAAGAAGGACAAGAGTGTCAGGCTTTGCATTGATGCACGACATCTTAACTCTAGAATGATTAAAGACCACGAACAAACCAAAGACCCGGAGGAAGTGCTTCAGCGGTTCAACAAAATTAAATATATGTCCACCGCGAGGATACTTAAAACCCTCTTCTTGGTTGAAAGACATCAGAGTCTTTTAAGTGGGGGGCTGTCATGCGACCCTGCACAACACGGCGGACACCCCCGCTACCCAGTTCCCGCGCACAAGTCACCCCCTTCCCCCCCTCCTTACCAGCAAGATATTTAGTATGTAATACCATTTAAGAAAACCATGTAAACTGTTTAATTTTAAGAGTACGTTGTAACTATATGTCTAACTTCCACATCAGTGTAACTATAACTATGTAATGTTAATAATTAGTAAAGATGGGTGTAACTTGCTCTTGACCACCCATTGGTGTCGAGGCTATACGCCTCGGGGTAGCCGCAAGAGGGCGGGCGAGGAGAAGAGTGGTCAGTGGATGTGAGGGAGGCAAGGTGGACGGTCGTCGCCTGAGAGCTATCCCATAATAATCCTGAACTGTGTTTCTTTACCGTGAACAGTGTTCCGGTACCTCATTCATACATCTCGAAACTGTGTTACGCGAACTGTGTTCCGCGTGTCTCATAATAATCCTGAACTGTGTTTCTTTACCGTGAACAGTGTTCCGGTACCTCATTCATACATCTCGAAACTGTGTTACGCGAACTGTGTTCCGCGTGTCTCATAACAATCCTGAACTGTGTTTCTTTACCGTGAACAGTGTTCCGGTACCTCATTCATACATCTCGAAACTGTGTTACGCGAACTGTGTTCCGCGTGTCTCATAATAATCCTGAACTGTGTTTCTTTACCGTGAACAGTGTTCCGGTACCTCATTCATACATATCGAAACTGTGTTACGCGAACCGTGTTCCGCGTGTCTCATAATAATCCTGAACTGTGTTTCTTTACCGTGAACAGTGTTCCGGTACCTCATTCATACATATCGAAACTGTGTTACGCGAACTGTGTTCCGGTGTCATAACCAACCCGAACAGTGTTTTATTCTGGGAACGGTGTTCCGGGACTCCATCATCATTATCCGAACTGTACTTTCGCACGGACTGCGTTCTGCACTCTACGATTCCGACCTCCATTCGTCTAATCGAACCAAGGACCACAGGGAGAACGACCACCACAACAGCACCGGCGGCTCTTCACAACTAGATTTCTACTGTCCCGTTTCAGTCAACGGATGAGTATGCCCACATGGGAAGACGATATTCATTAGTATACCTAGCCTACGGACTCATGCAGGCGTTAGGGTTAGTAATTATAGTTAGTGTTTAGAGATAATCATTATGTCAACTTGTCTACAATATAGGAATTACATTAATTAGTTGTGTCATATTGTACCCCCAATCCTGGCTCCCCACACTGTCAAGGTTCCGACACCCCTGACTATTTTGGTCACACCACAAATTCTAATAATGATAACTTTAGGCTACAGAATTTTCAAAACCGAATTATGTAGTGCCTGTCACCACAGCTTTATCACAGTAATGAAATTAAATGAAAATTTAACTCTAATCAGAATTGAGTTTAAAAATAAACAATATTCGCGCATCACAGTTAAAATCACAATCTCACCTAATCCTAATAAAACCATCTTATTCGTTTGGTAGCCAATTAAGAACGTTGTATGAATATACCACGAGCCTTTTATTCCATTTGAAATGTGTGGACAGACATATTAAATTATTAACACAGAATACATAATGATACATTGGTTAAAAAAGATACTAAAATCTTCTTTCGTAGTAGTGAAGTGCAGTGTGATATTAAATGATGTGCCAATCCCCTAATAATTAAATATAAATTAGAGTCGTGGACACATCACAGAATAGCACATGCAGTCATGATGAAAACATTGTTCTTCTCAGCTTCCGGCTCCCCTGCTGACAATATTTACTATAAACTATATACTATATACTATATTTAAAACATACCCGAACAAGACGCGTGCGTCCAGAACTGGAAGACATAATCAACTCCATTAGGCCTTTTAACCTATTATTTAGTATATAATATAGTTTATAATACCTATTCTGTACATTATCACAACTGTATAATCTCTTTGCTTCTACCTAGTTGTAAGAAACGTTTTCTATTGTATATAATAATTATCTAGATTTATCAAGATACATTTATTCAATTTACTTGTACTTATACTGCACTTATATCTTAAAACTTAACGATGTCTGTGCATCTTTTCTTCATTTTTAGGCCATGGGGGGATTGAAGTCATTGAACCCTATAACCCCCCCCCCCCCCGACCTTCCTTTGATAAGCCACCGATATTTGTACATTTGTGAAGTGACGAATTCTGGTTGATCGTTTTGCTTATTTTCTGTGTGGCTTGATGTTTATACCATTTCAAAGTCAGGTATATAAAAAACGAGCTCCATAGACAATAGATAGCAAGTGAAGAGAGATGACAAAATCACATTGAAAATTCACTGAAAATACTTCATGGCCTAGCTAAGAGTATGTATTTTCATTAAACATACACATAAAATACAACTGTATGAACAGATAGTATTTCTTGCAAACAGGCAAAGGGGATTAAAGTGAGAATTATGAGAACGTTTAAATTAAACCCAAATTATTACTTATTATTGTTACTATATCAATTTTTCTAGAGAACAGATCTTGTGCTTGACCGTTCGTAATGTAAACTAACAACAATCTTTAAAATTATTTATGTATTTAACAATGCAATGTAAAATTATGATATAATTGATTTACGATTAGTCGATTACATTATGAATAATCCAATTGTCTATCCATATAATTCATCTTCATCACACTCCGTTTTTAGTTTGTGTTCACATATTTTCCTGAAACAAAAAAGTAATATTATTAGTAAGTAATATTTGAATAAAATCATGTGGGCCCATACAATTATTTTAATGTTATATAATAATTACTCCCCGTGGTAACTTCAAGTCCTGGTTTGAGAACTGATGGCTTGTGGCGTGTAGTGGTCATCTGAATGATATCATCCTCGCACTGCCTCGATTAGAATCATTGTTAAAATATGAGAAGTAAAACCAAATATCGCTTTTAATCCTGTACTGAGATCTGAAAAGAATAATTATATTATGTTAGATGAGCAAACCAGTGTATGTATGTAAATGCAACCATAATATTTAAAAAATTAAAACAATGATGTAGATAGTTGCTGATTGTATTTCACTTGTTAATTTTGTCCTGAAGACTTGGTTACAGAAATCGTTCTTGTAATAATCACTTAACGGTTGTCAATATATTATTTACTATTTATACTCTCATCAAATATAGCTAGCTACACTTACGTCATACAATATTAAGCGACACTGCACAATTTTCTTCCAGAGCTCATATGAATATTTTAAACATGATGTCCTACAATTATTGTACGGCAATGTCAATGTATATACGCAGTCAATGTAAATCTACAATGTCTTTGTAAGTATAATAATAATAATAATAATAATAATAATAATAATAATAATTATAATAATAATAATAATAATAATAATAATAATAATAATTATAATAATAATAATAATAATAATAATAATAATAATAATAATAATAATAATAATAATAATAATAATAATAATAATAATAATAATAATAATAATAATAATAATAATAATAATAATAATAATAATAATAATAATAATAACAATTACAATAATAATATTAATAATAATAATAATACAAGGCCGACCCTCGTCTCATCCGGCTTTTGGAGTATTGTATGGCTACCTGGAGAACCACTCTGCATGTGGGACAAGGTGGCAACAAGGTCGCGACGGAGGAAATCCGCATTAAAAGGGGAATTTTCCAGGGAGACAGTCTCAGCCCGCTGTGGTTCTGCCTCGCGCTGAACCCACTCAGCAAAATGCTGAGGAAAGCCGGGTACGGTTACCAACTTCAGAAAACCCCCAAGGTCAAGATCACGCACTTGTTCTATATGGATGACCTCAAGATGTACGCGTCCAGCCCTGATGAACTTCAGAGCATGTTCGAACTTGTCAAGAGCTTCAGCGACGCAATCTGTATGGAATTTGGACTCGACAAATGTGCCGTCTTACACGTGAAGAAAGGCAAGGTTCAAGAACCTCAGGGAGGCCTGCAACTCATGGAAGGGGATGTGATTCAAGATCTGGGCGTTGAAGACAGCTACAAGTATTTGGGTCTTCAACAGCTGCTGGGCATCAGCGACACCGATGCCAGGAAACAGGTTGAGAAGAAGGTCCTCGCCAGGGTGAGCAAGATCAAGATCTGCAGGTCATACTTGAGTTCCAGAAATAAAATCACGGCGATAAACACGTGGGCTCTGCCCGTGGCTTCGTACACATTCGGATCGGTGAAGTGGTCCGACACAGCCCTGCAGGCGTTCGACAGAAAAATCCGAACCATCCTCACAAAGCACAGGATGCAACATCCGAGGAGCTCCGTGGAGCGACTGTTCCTGTCGCGCTACACTGGCGGACGAGGGCTGCTCAGTGTCGAGATGCTGTGCCACAGCAAGGAGAAGCGGCTTCGAGCTTACTTTTTAACTCGAGAGAGTCAGCTGCACCATGCCATCTGCACGCAGGACCAAGGTTATACGCCACTTCATCTATGCGCCGAAGAAGTACACCTCAGCATTAAGACGCCGGCAGAGAGAATGCAACAGTGGAGGGAGAAGCCCCTTCACGGCAGGTTTGCAGCCGAGCTCACTGGGGAGCAAACCGACTTGAAAGCCTCGACGGAATGGCTCCGAACTGCGGGCCTCTTCGCTGAAACGGAGGGGTTCGTCTTTGCCATTCAGGATCAAGTGGTGCGCACCAAGAACTATGAGCGATACATCCTCAAAGCCGACGTCCAAGATCGCTGTCGTCTCTGCAAGAAAGCTGGCGAGACCATCCAGCACATCGCAGGTGGATGCCCGGTGTTAGCTCCCAGAGAGTATTTGGAGCGTCACAACGCAGTAGCGAAAGTGGTCCACCAAGCGCTGGCCAAGGAGTACAGCCTGGTAGAGGTAGAAACACCGTACTACAAGTGCAAGCCCGAGCAAGTCCTGCGTAACCAATGTGCCAAGCTGCTGTGGGACTCACCCATTGTCACGGACAGAGCGGTCGAGGCAAATCGGCCAGACTTGGTTTTGTTTGACCAGAAGGCTAAAACAGCAACCATTATCGACATCGCCGTCCCGCTAGACAACCATGTGATCAACACAGTAGCTGAGAAGATGCGTAAATACCAACCACTCGCCGTCGAACTCAAGGACATATACAAGCTGAGGTCCGTTGAGATAGTTCCTGTCGTCGTCACCGTCAACGGTCTGGTCACCGAAGAGTGGTCAGCTGCGAAAGAGAAGCTCCACCTGAAGGACAAGCACGTGCGTGTCATGCAGAAGGCTGCAATCCTCGGCACAACTAATATCGTGCGCAAGGTCCTCAGCCTATGAGTTACATTGTCACCACCATCTTTCGGCCGCCACCCTAGGGTGCACTCTCGCATCGTCTTGGCTCAAGAGGAGCCCGATGGTGCAAATGAGAGAAGAGAAGAAAGGAAATAGCATAATAATAATAATAATAATTACTCCCCTGCACTGGTGGTTTGCCATTTCAACATCCATGTATTCAGAAACCAAGCTAGAACAAAAAAAGGATCAATTAGTACATCTCACTAATTGTGAACAATTGTTTCTGCATAAGTGAATATCTATCAGTGAGTTTCCTTCATTCATCATCATCAGTAGATCATATTTTTATCTTCCCCATTCCGCCGCTGTAAGCGTGACTGTTATAGCATTATCAGAATGACTGTATCTTCAAATATAGAAACAGTACATCCTGATTATGCAATACCAGCCAACATGTTTGCTGCTATCATCGAAATGCATACTTGCTCTTCAGTTGATTTAAAAAAACCTCGGTTGATCATATCTTTATCTTCCCCATTCCGCCGCTGTAAGCATGACTGTTATTGCATTACATGAATGACTGTATCTTCGAATATAGAAACAGTACATACATATAATACAATACCAGCCAAAACGCTATCGCCGATGCATACTTGCTCTTCAGTTGATTACCAAAAACCGTTTTATTCGGTTGATCATACCTTTATCTTCCCTACTCCGCCGGCGTAAGCATGACTGTTATTGCATTACATGAATGACTGTATCTTCAAATATAGAAACAGTACATCCTGATAATGCAATACCAGCCAAAACGCTATCGCCGATGCATACTTGCTCTTCAGTTGATTACCAAAAACCGTTTTATTCGGTTGATTATACCTTTATCTTCCCTACGCCGCCAGTGTAAGCATGACTGTTATAGTATTACATGAATGACAGTATCTTCAAATATAGAAACAGTACATACATATAATACAATACCAGCCAAAACGCTATCGCCGATGCATACTTGCTCTTCAGTTGATTACCAAAAACCGTTATATTCGGTTGATCATACCTTTATCTTCCCTACTCCGCCGGTGTAAGCATGACTGGTCTAGCTTTATATAGAAGAGTTGTATCTTGAAATATATACATACAAATTAACCCACATCATAAAATACCAGCCAAACTGTTTGCTGTTTTTACCGCTCATGCAAACTCTTGCTCTTCAAAACAGTTATAAGCTGAAGGCTGAAGGGCTTTTTCAACAGTGCATAAATATTAATATTTGTATTGATTTAAAAACAGTTATAGGCTGACGGCTGAAGGGCTCTTTCAACAGTACATAATATTAATATTTGTATTGATTTCAAAACAGCTGTTATAGGCTGCAGGCTGAAGGGCTCTTTCAACAGTGCATAATATTTCAAACAATCACGCTTTAACAAAGCATTATGATTGTATTCCTCGCATCACACAATATTTTACACTTATCAACAATACAATACTTAATTTAAATACAATAAAATGTATTGAAAATAATTCTTAAACCTGAATATTTAGCAGTACCTACAATATATTCTCGTGAAATCATTCCCCGCCTACCAGCGGTGCATAGATTCTCAACTATTCGTTCAACATTTCTGTTATCATACAACTTATCTCGGTATAGCCATGATGACTACATTTTATCCACATTTAGTTCTTAATTGCTGTACATCTTATCAACTAGAGATATTTACACGGGCTTACAATGCCATTGTTACAGTGATGCGATCGACTAGTAGACATACCCGTTGTGTTCCGCTTCATGAGTCTCATTGCGCTCCAAACATCTTCTTGTTGCCTTCTGTTGAAAAGCAGTGACAGCCTTGTCAGACGTTTAGAACACACACCATCAAATTTAAGTGTAGTGATTCTAAACGCCTTTAAAAACCGTCACCAGTATCGGTGACTTCGCCAGAGGCCTCCGTAGGAGTGATCAGTATGTGGTTCTTTGGTTACGAACTAAGTGTTGACTATAATACTTCTATGTTTGTACGAAGTACTGTGAATAATGACGAATCAATAGTTTATGTATCTCAGTAAATTATTGAAATCATATCATACATTTCAATGAACATGTTATCATAATCATAGATGGTGATTCACCTAAGGTGTTATCACAAGGTGCTATAGCATTACTGTGGTCACTCTACCGTACTGTATAAGAATAATAACAAATCGATAACTTCGTTTTAAATTAAACAACGTTAACATTGGTTTTGTCCACCAGAATAAAAAAATAGATATATAATAATATGTAATAGATAAATAAATAAATATATTTGTGTTTATTTTCTACCCACTCAGTTACAAAAACTGAAAGAGAAAACTGATTTTCAGTATGGGTCATTTATACCAAATTTATGCAATTTGTTGTGTGCTTTGTTACTATGAGAGCTCCCAAGTCACTGATTATATGTACATAATTAGTAATTACCCAATATAGATAAATTAAAGTCAATAAAATGTTACATTTTGATCTGCTGACCGGACCAAATTTTAATGTTTTCACTTATATATCAATAGCATTAATACATCAGGGCCACGACTTCTAGCAATACTTCCTTTTCATTAAATTCCTTGTAAATATGAAGTAGTTGAATATTGATTTTAATTTCTTCAATCTGGCAGACGATGATATCAAATGAAACCATTCAGGATTACAAATTTCTGAGCGACATTAATCTAAAGATAAATTCTTCTGCGGTATTTGATTTGAGTACGTAACACACACAAGTGGCCACGATTTCTGACAATACCTTTCACCTTTTCATTCCTTCCCAAGTGTTGATGCAAACTAATTTTATCTTCCGCTGCAATGAACTCCACTCAATGTAATTACTATCACCCAGCAATTTAAGTTCCTCATGGTATTAAATGTATGTACATGCAGGATCTTTAATAACTGAGCGATAATAATTAAGTCAAATTTTTCTTTCATGACCGCTGTGTAAAATCTGAATGCTGTGGAGTCCAATGGTGTTGCTTGCTAAAAAACATTTTAATAACTAGTAACTTTTAGTACATTCTGTATAGCGTAATATGTTAGTAACTATAAACTATAGTACAAGTACATAGTACAAAGCACATGTTCACAGATATACATTTACTCTATCCTCTATCTATACTTTATACACTATATCTTTTTCGACCTGTTTAACAATTTACTGTACCTCACTTTAAATCATTTCCATTGCTGCTTATATCGTATATTATAATAGTAGTATGTAATTAATTGTATGTTTCTTTATTTTTGTGTATGTCTATATTGAATTTGCACTAGTGGAATTTGTATTCTGTTGCAAATAAAAGCCTAATAGTAATAATAACAGGTAGCGAGTATTTGTTCCACAGCAACCTTGTGAATGCTGACGCCGCTGATGAGTAAGTCGTAGCCAATCAGCGAGTTGCTTCTTCAAATACTGACGTTTGGTTGGCCATGGCTCACTCATCTATGACAGCCAGCATCCACAAGGTTGCTGTGGAAGGATTTTATAGCAATCTATCAATTTCATTTTTTAGCCGAGATGTAATAATGATAATTTAAAGGCTCAAGAATTTTGGAAACGATTTTGTAGTGCCTATGTCACCATAGCTTGAGCACAAAAATCAAATTTAATTAAAATTTAAGTGTAATTAGAAATAGCGAAAAGCGCAGGTAATATCATAAACTCAATATTAAGCATCTTCAAAGTAGTTTTGTAGCCAATCAAGAACGTTTTATAAAAGAGCCTTTAATTCCATTTTATAAGTGTGGACATACTATTAACACAATGCGTAAACATAATGATACATTGGTTACAAAAGGATACTTAAATCATCTCTCCTCGTGATGTAGTATAATAACGATATGTTATTACACGATTTCCTTTCGTCAAAATTGTACAATACACATTATAACGGAAAAAAATCGCAGAATAGCAGACGCAGATGGTGATAAAAACAACATTCATTGACGTACTCAGCTTCCGACCCCGCCACTTAGAATTTTGGAACCCAATTATGTAGTTCTGGAGTCGCAAAAGCTTTAAACAGAAAAATTAAATTACATTTTTATAAATAAGGTATAAACATAAACATAAACTAAGGCATCGCAGATAAGATCATAAACTCACCTATTAAGCATCTTCTCAGTAGTTTTGTAGCCAATCAAGAACGTTTTATGAATATATTAGAGCCTTTAATTCCATTTTAAATGTGTGGACAGACATGCTAACAAATAATGCGTAAACATAATTATTCATTGTTCACAAAAGGATACTTAAATCATCTCTCCTCGTGATGTAGTATAATTGCAATATGTTATTATACGATTCCCTTCAGTCATAATTGTACAATACACATCATAACGGAAAAAAATCGCAGAATAGCAGAAGCAGATGGTGATAAAAACAACATTCATTGACGGTCTCAGCTTCCGAACCCGCCGCTTAGAATTTTGGAACCCGTAGTTCTGGAGTCGCCAAAGCTTAAAACAGAAAAATTAAATTAATATGTAATAAATCAGGTATAATATAAACATAAACTAGAGCATCGCAGAAAAGATCATAAACTCACCTATTAAGCATCTTCAAAGTAGTTTTGTAGCCAATCAAGAACGTTTTATGAATATATTAGAGCCTTAATCCATTTTAAATGTGTGGACAGACATGCTCACACATAATGCATAAACATAATAATACATTGTTAACAAAATGATACTTAAGTCCTCTCTCCTCGAGATGTAGTATAATTGCTATATGTTATTACACAATTTCCTTCCGTCAAAATTGTTCAATATACATTATAACGGAAAAAAATCGCAGAATAGCAGACGCAGACGGTGATAAAACCAACATTCATCGACGTTCTCAGCTTCCGAATCCGCCACTTAGAATTTTGGAACCCAATTATGTAGTTCTGGAGTCGCCAAAGCTTTAAACAGAAAAATTAAATTACATTTTTATAAATAAGGTATAAACATAAACATAAACTAAGGCATCGCAGATAAGATCATAAACTCACCTATTAAGCATCTTCTCAGTAGTTTTGTAGCCAATCAAGAACGTTTTATGAATATATTAGAGCCTTTAATTCCATTTTAAATGTGTGACCAGACATGCTAACAAATAATGCGTAAACATAATTATTCATTGTTCACAAAAGGATACTTAAATCATCTCTCCTCGTGATGTAGTATAATTGCAATATGTTATTATACGATTCCCTTCAGTCATAATTGTACAATACACATCATAACGGAAAAAAATCGCAGAATAGCAGAAGCAGATGGTGATAAAAACAACATTCATTGACGGTCTCAGCTTCCGAACCCGCCGCTTAGAATTTTGGAACCCGTAGTTCTGGAGTCGCCAAAGCTAAAAACAGAAAAATCAAATTAATATGTAATAAATCAGGTATAAACATAAACATAAACTGAGGCATCGCAGATAAGATCATAAACTCACCCATAAAGCATCTTCTCAGTAGTTTTGTAGCCAATCAAGAACGTTTTATGAATATATTAAGAGCCTTTTATTCCACTTTAAATGAGTGGGCAGACATGCTAACACATTATGCGAAAACATACATTGGTTAATAGAATAGAATAGAATAGAATGTGTATTGAATAATTCAGATATGTTACATACATTGCTTATTTTTGGCCACAGTAGGAAAACAATCTCCTGAGGTGTGGCCATTTATAGAACAAAATGATACAAATAAACTAGGACCTCATACACTAAGATAATAATAATAAAAGACTAGAGTAGATGCTAGTAGATACAATATTAATAATTACTTAGTATAAATATGGGAGAGCAGTTCATTATGTAAAGAAAATTTTATGGCCTACTAACTAATGTTTATTTGCTTTTCTTTGTATAAAACTGTATATAAACACTGATAACAACCAATTTTCGACAATTCTTTAGATACCAGGGTAACAGTTTACAAAATAATAAACTTATTACAAAAGTTGTAACCAGGGGTGTAGTCGTAAATTAATATCAGCCTGGGCGCCTTGTTTGCGGAGGAGGGTGGGGGTGGGGGGGGGGGGGGGCGGCAATGCCCACATACAGTCACAGTGGAACTACTTTGTTTATAAAAGACAAAATTATAACCAAACATTTCTAATGGATTTATATTTTGTGGAGTATTCAAGTAGGCTACTATTTCATTTTGTTTATGTCAAAATCACGTATCTATTATGCTTAGATTTGTAAGCATAATAATTGCCGCCGATTTTCATGAATAAGCCTGAGCGCGCCTAGGTCGCAAAGACAAAAGTGTGGCTGGGCTAAGCCCAGGCTGAAAAACACTAGCCTGGGCGGCGCCCAGGCCCGCCCAGGCCCGACTACAGCCCTGGTTGTAACAAAAGGATACTTAAATCATCTCTCCTCGTGATGCAGTATAATTGCTATATGTTATTACACGATTTCCTTCCGTCGAAATTGTACAATACACATCATAACGGAAAAAAATCGCAGAATAGCAGATGCAGGTGTTGATAAAAACAACATTCATTGACCATCTCAGCTTCCGAACCCGCCGCTTAGAATTTTGGAACCCGTAGTTCTGGAGTCGCCAAAGCTTAAAACAGAAAAATTAAATTAATATGTAATAAATCAGGTATAATATAAACATAAACTAGAGCATCGCAGAAAAGATCATAAACTCACCTATTAAGCATCTTCAAAGTAGTTTTGTAGCCAATCAAGAACGTTTTATGAATATATTAGAGCCTTAATCCATTTTAAATGTGTGGACAGACATGCTCACACATAATGCATAAACATAATAATACATTGGTAACAAAATGATACTTAAGTCCTCTCTCCTCGAGATGTAGTATAATTGCTATATGTTATTACACAATTTCCTTCCGTCAAAATTGTTCAATATACATTATAACGGAAAAAAATCGCAGAATAGCAGACGCAGACGGTGATAAAACCAACATTCATCGACGTTCTCAGCTTCCGAATCCGCCACTTAGAATTTTGGAACCCAATTATGTAGTTCTGGAGTCGCCAAAGCTTTAAACAGAAAAATTAAACTACATTTTTATAAATAAGGTATAAACATAAACATAAACTAAGGCATCGCAGATAAGATCATAAACTCACCTATAAAGCATCTTCTCAGTAGTTTTGTAGCCAATCAAGAACGTTTTATGAATATATTAGAGCCTTTAATTCCATTTTAAATGTGTGGACAGACATGCTAACAAATAATGCGTAAACATAATTATTCATTGTTCACAAAAGGATACTTAAATCATCTCTCCTCGTGATGTAGTATAATTGCAATATGTTATTATACGATTCCCTTCAGTCATAATTGTACAATACACATCATAACGGAAAAAAATCGCAGAATAGCAGAAGCAGATGGTGATAAAAACAACATTCATTGACGGTCTCAGCTTCCGAACCCGCCGCTTACAATTTTGGAACCCGTAGTTCTGGAGTCGCCAAAGCTAAAAACAGAAAAATCAAATTAATATGTAATAAATCAGGTATAAACATAAACATAAACTGAGGCATCGCAGATAAGATCATAAACTCACCCATAAAGCATCTTCTCAGTAGTTTTGTAGCCAATCAAGAACGTTTTATGAATATATTAAGAGCCTTTTATTCCACTTTAAATGAGTGGGCAGACATGCTAACACATTATGCGAAAACATACATTGGTTAATAGAATAGAATAGAATAGAATGTGTATTGAATAATTCAGATATGTTACATACATTGCTTATTTTTGGCCACAGTAGGAAAACAATCTCCTGAGGTGTGGCCATTTATAGAACAAAATGATACAAATAAACTAGGACCTCATACACTAAGATAATAATAATAAAAGACAAGAGTAGATGCTAGTAGATACAATATTAATAATTACTTAGTATAAATATGGGAGAGCAGTTCATTATGTAAAGAAAATTTTATGGCCTACTAACTAATGTTTATTTGCTTTTCTTTGTATAAAACTGTATATAAACACTGATAACAACCAATTTTCGACAATTCTTTAGATACCAGGGTAACAGTTTACAAAATAATAAACTTATTACAAAAGTTGTAACAAAAGGATACTTAAATCATCTCTCCTCGTGATGCAGTATAATTGCTATATGTTATTACACGATTTCCTTCCGTCAAAATTGTACAATACACATCATAACGGAAAAAAATCGCAGAATAGCAGATGCAGGTGTTGATAAAAACAACATTCATTGACCATCTCAGCTTCCGAACCCGCCGCTTAGAATTTTGGAACCCGTAGTTCTGGAGTCGCCAAAGCTTAAAACAGAAAAATTAAATTAATATGTAATAAATCAGGTATAATATAAACATAAACTAGAGCATCGCAGAAAAGATCATAAACTCACCTATTAAGCATCTTCAAAGTAGTTTATAGCCAATCAAGAACGTTTTATGAATATATTAGAGCCTTAATCCATTTTAAATGTGTGGACAGACATGCTCACACATAATGCATAAACATAATAATACATTGTTAACAAAATGATACTTAAGTCCTCTCTCCTCGAGATGTAGTATAATTGCTATATGTTATTACACAATTTCCTTCCGTCAAAATTGTTCAATATACATTATAACGGAAAAAAATCGCAGAATAGCAGACGCAGACGGTGATAAAACCAACATTCATCGACGTTCTCAGCTTCCGAATCCGCCACTTAGAATTTTGGAACCCAATTATGTAGTTCTGGAGTCGCCAAAGCTTAAAACAGAAAAATCAAATTAAATTGTAATAAATCAGGTATAAACAGAAACTTACCTATTAAGCATCTTCTTAATAGTTTTGACGCCAATCAAGAACTTTTTATGAATTTAATTCCATTTTAAATGTGTGGACAGACATGCTAACAAATAATGCGTAAACATAATAATTCATTGTTCACAAAAGGATACTTAAATCATCTCTCCTCGTGATGTCGTATAATTGCAATATGTTATTATACGATTCCCTTCAGTCATAATTGTACAATACACATCATAACGGAAAAAAATCGCAGAATAGCAGAAGCAGATGGTGATAAAAACAACATTCATTGACCATCTCAGCTTCCGAACCCGCCGCTTAAAATTTTAGAACCCGTAGTTCTGGAGTCGCCAAAGCTTAAAACAGAAAAATCAAATTACATTGCAATGTCAGCTATAAACATAAACATAAACTAAGGCATCGCAGATAAGATCATAAACTCACCTATAAAGCATCTTCTCAGTAGTTTTGTAGCCACAGACATGCTAACAACTAATGCGTAAACATAATTATTCATTGTTCACAAAAGGATACTTAAATTATCTCTCCTCGTGATGTAGTATAATTGCTATATGTTATTATACGATTTCCTTCAGTCATAATTGTACAATACATATCATAACGGAAAAAAATCGCAGAATAGCAGAAGCAGATGGTGATAAATACAAAATTCATTGACGGTCTCAGCTTCCGAAACCCGCCGCTTAGAATTTTGGAACCCGTAGTTCTGGAGTCGCCAAAGCTTTAAACAGAAAAATTAAATTAATATGTAATAAATCAGGTATAAACATAAACATAAATTAGGGCATCGCAGAAAAGATCATAAACTCACCTATTAAGCATCTTCAATATAGTTTTGTAGCCAATCAAGAGCGTTTTATGAATATATTAGAGCCTTAATCCATTTTAAATGTGTGGACAGACATGCTAACACATAATGCATAAACATAATAATACATTGTTTACAAAAGGATACTCGTCAAGTCCTCTCTCCTCGAGATGTAGTATAATTGCAATATGTTATTATACGATTTCCTTCCGTCAAAATTGTTGAATATACATTATAACGGAAAAAAATCGCAAAATAGCAGACGCAGATGGTCATAAAAACAACATTCATTGACGGTCTCAGCTTCCGAACCCGACGCTTAGAATTTTGGAATCCATAGTTCTGGAGACGCCAAAGCTTAAAACAGAAAAAACAAATTTTATTGTAATAAATAAGGTATAAACATAAACTCACGTTTTAAGCAACTTCTAAGTAGTTTTGTAGCCGATTAAGAACGTTGGTTGAATATATTAAGAGCATTTAGTTCATTTTAAAATGTGTGGATGTACATAATAACGCAGAATACGTCAACGTATTGATACTTTGGTTAAAAAGGATACTAAAATCTTCTTTCGTAGTAGTGAAGTGCAGTGTGATATTAAATGATGTGCCAATCCCCTAATAATTAAATTTAAATTAGAGTCGTGGACACATCACAGAATAGCACATGCAGTCATGATGAAAACATTGTTCTTCTCAGCTTCCGACTCTTCCGCTGTAAACATTTACTATAAACTATATACTATATACTATAAACTATATAATATATACTATATCTAAAACACCCGAACAGGGCGCCCAAGTGGAACACATGTTCTTAAAATGCCTAATACATAATTATATTTAATATTTCTTAATAAAATATCAATAATATACCTTATGTGTATACGTTTTTCATTTCACAGCCATTATACGCATTACCATTCTGGCAAATATATATATATATATATATACACATATATATATATCGTATACATTGAAGTGAACTCATATTATGCTCGCGATTTACAGGTTTGTATATTTGAAATAAGAATAAATATTAGGACAGTACATGCTTTGAAAATCGATATTTATAGATCATAGATTATCCTATCTCTAATAAAATAGATTGTATCTATCATTGAAAAGAATGAACAGTTTTGTGGCAGCCCATTGTATCCCCAGATATTATTGTCACCGTGTTATGTGACGAGATTGTAAGTAGGTTAGCTCAACTAGAATGTGAACAACTAGACAATTCAAAATACATGTCACACAAATAATAAGTAATAATAATAATAATAATAATAATAATAATAATAATAATAATAATACAACAACAATAATAATGATAATAATAATAATAATAATATTAATAATGATAATAATAAGACTTCAAGAAGTTCTCCATCCCGATGGTGGTTTTCGTGGTTTCCACCGTACAAAGAGCGAATGCTGGGATGAGTACAAATCGGCCACGACCGTACATAGCATCCACAGTTCGGTTTGGAAAAAATAATGTGGACAATGATATACTAAGTAGTATAGCCAAATGTGGGCATCTGAGAAGCAGAAGAAGAAGAAGAAGACGAAGAAGAAGAAGAAGAAGAAGAAGAAGAAGAAGAAGAAGAAGAAGAAGAAGAAGAAGAAGAAGAAGATATATTAAGTAGTTCTAAGTAGATTTTAATAAGGTAAACACATGGAAATACTTGACATTTGTGTCCGTACAACATGTTTATGCCGGTTTTGACCGAGTTTGTATGTATTGCAACAATAAAATAATAATAATAATAATAATAATAATAATAATAATAATAACAATAATAAAAATAATAATAATAATAATAATAATAATAATAATAATGATAATAATGATAATAATGATAATAGTAAACAACCAGATAGTGGCCATTATTGTATTATTAATGACCGTTCAAAATTCAGGTCCGTGGTTTCTATTTGCATACTAGTGAGGAACCCATATATTCTCATGCTGTTGTTGTTGTATTGTGTTGTCTTAATAAAATATAAATTAATGATTATATAATATGTATTTCAACATCTTCTTTCTTCTTCTTCTTCAACTTTCATAGGTCTGCTGTTATGAACAGTCACAGTTATTGACGACTTTGACTATGACACGATTTCAAATGCAACGTTTCATATGTCAAAGCCGTCAATATCAGCAACCAAGTAGCCCTCGATTAAACATATTCTGCTTCCTTGATTCACAGGGTACAGCTACAACTACCTGCAACAAGAGTGTCTTGTATGATTTTGTAATTTGCACTTACTTGTCACTTAATTGAGTAAATAACATACATCCATCATCAACTACCATTTACAAATTGTCGATCCGAGTTTTCTTGAATGGATAATTAACGTCTGTAATGTTGTTGGTCTTTCCCTCTTGTTTGTATGTCAATCTGAAACAAATGAGTTATTCAGTTGTTGCAGTGTATACATATTTATAAAGCGTATTAATGAAATTAAATAAATTGTATAAGTGTAACGGAATACTTACATCATCTATCTGCCTTCTGCTCTAAGAAGAATTTTATTATTTCGTGTCCAGCGACGTACTCAAACGTTAGGTCCTATTACGTTGGGGTTGGGTGTAGAGGGGGGTGGGGGGTGATTTAAGGAAATGAAAAGTAGGACATATCTAAACAGGTTCGGAGTCGTTAGCTGACGGTCCGCAATCTGTAACATAACAAACCCTAAGCAGATAACGGACCATCAGCTAACGGCCCCGTTAAAGACCGATCGAAAAACCGGGCCTAAGACATACAGGCCTACAATATCAGGCCGGGTGAAACCAACAAAATGTATCTTTCTTCTTAGATAACTCTTAACAGTGGGGCATAGTTTTAAATGATAGAATTAGTAATAGTCACCGATAGCGGAAACAACCGACACTAATTCAGGAGGTCGCCTGTTCGATTCTGCCCTCTGGCAATCCTGACAAATGGTTTCTCTCAGGTTTTCCTCGGTTACAGGCGAATGCTCTCATAATTCAGACTAAACCCACTGTTTACAGTGATGCGTTTTTATGTATTGTTCTGTCCTCACAGCTGTTGTAAAGTATGAAAATTATTTTACTAGTCACATACAATTTACAATCAAATATCAGCTATCCACCCCCCGTTGTAGTGATTGTTGTAAAGTATGAACATTATTTTACATCCTACGAATAAAGACACAAGTTTTGACAAATGTGCCTTCCGAGTACCCATCCTTCACGACATAATTATAAGTGTATTTAAAGTCTTGATGATAGTTCTATAAACAGCCTCTACTTCAATGAATGTGTTGTGAAGACATTGATCGACCCAAGAGGAAAAACACACCATTCATAAACCGTTTAAAGTAGCAAATACTGTAAGTTGCCTTTCTAAACAAGCACGCATTATTTTGGAGGTGAAGATGTTTTGGTGATGATATTGTCAATGTTGTGTCACAGATTCAAGATGTAAATGTCAGACAACTTAGTTTAGAGGCTCGAGCTAAATTATAACTTGACTGCTAAAATATGAGAATGCCAGATCAGTTGTCAAATTAGTTATTTGTCGGAGACAATCTACGTTTTTAAAACTCAGAATACATCACACTTAAGGTGAGTTTCCAAAAGAAATAATTTATTCTCAAGGAATTATAGATTTCAAATAATAAACAACTTTTTATGAACATTATAAATTAACTTAAAAGTAAGGTTGTACGTTTTATTGATAACGTACAGAACGCAACAAGTTATAAATTTAAGCGCTGGAGCCTCTTCCATCATGGAATCTCAGGTGGACGTAGTTTTATCATCATTCAATACATCCTGGTGTATTTTGTGTTTTTGTGCGTGTGCGTGTGTGTGCGTGTGCGTGTGTGTGCGCGTGCTATAAACATTATTTCACAACCTACCCAACGTTTACAATCAAATACCGAGTAGAGCATAAAATAACATGCACAAATCCCTTCCTAACACATGTTCTGCTTCAGCTGACACTCATTGCAGAGGTTGTTGTTGTTGTTGTTGTTGATGTTGTTAAGTGCGAGTGTTAACTAACTAGCTTAAATCTAATATGAAGTAAATGCAACTTAATATGTCTATAGTTAAGGCAACATTAGCCTCACAGTATTGCCAACATCTTTAACAATAATAATTTGTAATAATAACCATAAAACGGGATTTTTACACATAAAGATACAAACACATAAATCAAAACTAACAGAAGTTTGAATAGCGTAACCATAAGTCATCACTCATCAATAATTAAAACAAGAACAATTTAAACAGACACAAAAAACAACTTGAGTACATTAAAAAAATCTCAACTTAACCGGGTCTTATGACATTTGAATTTCGTCTGCAATTAGAAATCAGCAAAGGTCAAATACTGTCCACATATCCGATTTCATTAGATTATTACATACGTATGAAGATTGACTTCTAACAACTGGAGGGGTTGCATGGGGTGTAGGGGGGGGGGGGAGGAGTTGGGTTGTATGGTTACTCATAAGTATTGCCTTCAGTTGTATACATAAAGATACAAACACATAAACAAAAACTAACTGAAGGCTGAGCAGCATAACAATAAGTTATCACTCATCAATAATAAAAACAATAACAATTTAAACAGACACAAAAAACAACTTGACCACTTTAAAAAAGTCTCAACTTAGCAGGGTCTTATGACATTTAATTTTGTCTGCAATTAGAAATCAGCAAAGGTCAAATACTGCCCACATATCCGATTTCATTAGATTATTACATGTGTACGAAGATTGACTTCTAACAACTGGAGGGGTTGCATAGGGTGTAGGGTGGGGGGGGGGGGGGAGGAGGGGGGTTGTATGGTCACTTTTAAGTAAGTGTATTGCCTTCAGTCGTATACACTTGCTGACGTAGATGACAGTAAAGATAAATCATTTATAAACACATCTTTGTTAGTACGTTAGGTCCTTGTTGTAGCATAGGCCTTACAAAATATTTCAAACTAGGCTTATTTATAAAAGTTGCTGCATACAATAACACAGCGGTGCAAGACACGTAGTCTTCCTCAGGTGACAAACATCATTTCACTGGCTGGAGTTGTTGTTGTTGTCAATTATGAGCATTATTTAATGAATTAGACCAGTGAGACCTGCAAATATAGGTAAATCACTGGTGTAAATCACACAATAACACTCACTAAGCGGTGCCAAACACGTAGTCTTCCTCTGGTTACAGACACCTCATTTCAGTGGCTGGAGTTATTGTTGTTGTCAATTATGAGCATTATTTTATGAATAACACAAAGGCTACCTTCAAATAAAGGTAAAACTTTGGTGTCACTCACACAATAACACTCACTTAGCGGTGCCAAACACGTAGTCTTCCTCTGGTTACCGACACCTCATTTCACTGGCTGGAGTTGTTGTTGTTGTCGTCAATTATGAGCATTATTTTGTGAATAACACAGAGACTACCATCAAATAAAGGTAAAACTTTGGTGTCACTCACACAATTACACTCACTGAGCGGTGCCGAACACGTAGTCTTCCTCAGGTGACAAACACCTCATTTCACTGGCTGTAGTTGTTGTTGTTGTCAATTATGAGCATTATTTTATGAGTGACATCCTTGTTACTATCAAATATAGGTAAAACACTGGTGTCACTCACACAATAACACTCACTGAGCGGTGACAAACAAGTAGTCTTCCTCAGGTGACAAACATCATTTCACTGGCTGTAGTTGTTGGTGTTGTTGTTGTTGTTGTTGTTGTTGTTGTCAATTATGAGCATTATTTTATGAGTGCCACCAAAATTACCATCAAATCTAGGTAAAACATTGGTGACACTCACACAATAACACTCACTTAGCGGTGCCAAACACGTTGTCTTCCTCTGGTGACAAACACCCCATTTCACTGGCTGGAGTTGATGTCGTCGTCGTCGTCGTCGTTGTATCGTTATTTGGTGACGTTATATCACTTATGTATAATGACATGATATTCCGTGACATTGACATGTAAACTAATATGTTAATTAGTACCAAGCAAATTTCCTACTTCTTTATCATCTAATACACGAAGGACCAATAGGGATAATTTACGACCTTCCGTTGATTACCAGGAAATTTCTTAGACAGCGGTCGTAACGAATGAGGCTGGTACACTCTTAAAAGCGGTCTTCCATTCTGACTTAGTCACCTCAGTCTTCTTAATCTTCACCCATGTTTGTCAAGCGCTAAGAGTATTATGGCATACTTCATGCTTCTTTCTTCATCGGAAGTAGGCAGTGACTTTTATTTTATAAGTGATCCGTAGTTAACCAGCAAATATAGGTCAAAATAAGGGCCACTTATACAATACCAGTCACAAGTACGGCGCACCAAATCTTCCTTCTTGGCTGAAAAGAAAGAGTGGACTTATTCTTTGGGGAGGACGAAACACCCTGGCTGCATTGAGACTGTTCGACAGAGGTTGAGTAGGGACGAGCTTAGGTGTTATTTTCGTTCGTGTCATTAAATTACATTCAAGATCAACGTATGTATGTATAGTTGAGAAACTGTAAGAATGACGGCCCCTTCGATATCCCCTCCACAGCCACCCGATCCCCTTCAACTCCGTGACAACCTGACAAAATTAAATACGTAACTGAAAATCAGTTTGTTGTAGTTGTTCAGTTTGTTGTTCGAGGAAGTTGAGGGGGTCGGGTAGCAGTGGAGGGGATAAGGATGGGGCCGTCATTCTAACAGTTTCTCAACTTTTATACCTAATTGACTTTAATGACGTCGTCCGTGGTGTCCCACGTAGTTGGGCGCAGTCCTAAGCGCACGCCACCTAGAACCGGGGGCTCGAAACCCGCATAAGGCATGAGTTTACTGTTCGAACATTACGATTGCAATAGAAGATACGTAAAGCACAACCACAATTGTCGGAATCGGGATCGCAATCGCTTACCGGGAGTCGTGAAAAAGTTTACTTGTATTGTTCTTATGGTGCTGTTAATAATAGAATCGTACTGTCGTAATGATCTACCGTGAGAAAATGTACGTCTGCGAACCCGATCACGATCACGATGCCGACAGTTAGCCTTATGGATCAAATTTAACAATTTTAGATAAAATTAAAATTTACCAATTTATTATAAACAGTAGCAATTTAGCGTTTTTGTGAGTATATTCTAATCATGCATGAACATGTCTAGTTCTGCAACAGTCTCAAATATTCTTATTGAATAAGTTACGAACAAACACCCTGAATATCACGCTACACTCACTACACTACGCTCACTAATACCACGCTACACTAAGTAATAAGTATAACCCAAGCTTATAGATTCTATTATATTTTGGAATAATGGTGGCTTTACATACAAGCGTTAGGACGAAGAGAGGGCGCGAGCTCTAATCAGCGGACGAGTTTCAAGCGAGCTCGACATTGGCAAACCATCGCGCTAGACATGGTTCATTCAAATTAGAAACGATTCTATTCATTTGTAACAATGAAATAATATTTACGATAAAAGTTTCTTATATTCATAGAAGGATACGCAAGTTCTTTGATGATCTCCAGTCCACAATTCCGTTGCAATGAGTCCCATTTGTGGTCAACAATGTAGAATCAAGTTATGCTTCCTTGTTTCACATCGTAGATTGAATAAAAATAATCCACCCTCACTGGCAGTGCCTCATTCGTGGAACAGCCTGAAACAAGAAAGATAACATGAGTTACTGGGGGTAATTAGTAAATACCACAACATTTTGAATTGTTAGTTGATGCATGGTCTATACATACCTTTATTGCCAATGATGTATTCGAAACATAATTTTAGTATCCGCTCCTTCCTGAAGACCGTACATGCTATTTACAATCGCTACTCTGAGGGTGGTGGGGGGGGGGAACGCCCCAGTTTATACGGGTTTCGGGCGCACAACACCAAATTTGTTTTATTTATACATAACAGTTACTCGATATTAGGGGGTATGCGTTTTGAGGATGCTTTAAAAGAAATAATAAAAACTAGATGATAAAGTAAAATATTTAAAGAATACAAATATTATAATTTATATTTGCTCACCAAGAGGTACCAGACACGTAGTCTTCCTCAGGTGACAAACACCTCATTTCACTGGCTGTAGTTGTTGTTGTTGTCAATTATGAGCATTATTTTATAAGTAACACAGCGAATACCATCATATATAGGTAAAACACTGGTGTCACTCACACAATAACACTCACTGAGCGGTGCCGAACAACTAGTCTTCCTCTTGTTACAAACACCTCATTTCACTGGCTGTAGTTGTTGTTGTTGTCAATTATGAGCATTATTTTATGAGTGACATCCTTGTTACTATCAAATATAGGTAAAACACTGGTGTCACTCACACAATAACACTCACTGAGCGGTGACAAACAAGTAGTCTTCCTCAGGTGACAAACATCATTTCACTGGCTGTAGTTGTTGTTGTTGTTGTTGTTGTTGTCAATTATGAGCATTATTTTTGGAGTGCCACCAAAATTACCATCAAATCTAGGTAAAACACTGGTGTCACTCACACAATAACACTCACTGAGCGGTGACAAACAAGTAGTCTTCCTCAGGTGACAAACATCATTTCACTGGCTGTAGTTGTTGTTGTTGTCAATTATGAGCATTATTTTATGAGTGCCACCAAAATTACCATCAAATCTAGGTAAAACATTGGTGTCACTCACACAATGACACTCACTTAGCGGTGCCAAACACGTAGTCTTCCTCTGGTGACAAAC
The DNA here is from genome assembly GCA_945910005.1 of Isoperla grammatica. Lineage (NCBI taxonomy): Eukaryota > Metazoa > Arthropoda > Insecta > Plecoptera > Perlodidae > Isoperla > Isoperla grammatica. The sequence continues at coordinate 11,819,819 of OX246746.1, read as the reverse complement.
ACCCCATTTCACTGGCTGGAGTTGTTGTCGTCGTCGTCGTTGTATCGTTATTTGGTGACGTTATATCACTTATGTATAATGACATGATATTCCGTGACATTGACATGTAAACTAATATGTTAATTAGTACCAAGCAAATTTCCTACTTCTTTATCATCTAATACACGAAGGACTAATAGGGATAATTTACGACCTTCCGTTGATTACCAGGAAATTTCTTAGACAGCGGTCGTAACGAATGAGGCTGGTACACTCTTAAAAGCGGTCTTGCATTCTGACTTAGTCACCTCAGTCTTCTTAATCTTCACCCATGTTTGTCAAGCGCTAAGAGTATTATGGCATACTTCATGCTTCTTTCTTCATCGGAAGTAGGCAGTGACTTTTATCTTATAAGAGATCCGTATCCAACCATCAGATATAGGTCAAAATAAGGGCCACTTATACAATACCAGTCACAAGTACGGCGCACCAAATCTTCCTTCTTGGCTGAAAAGAAAGAGTGGACTTATTCTTTGGGGAGGACGAAACACCCTGGCTGCATTGAGACTGTTCGACAGAGGTTGAGTAGGGACGAACTTAGGTGTTATTTTCGTGTCATTATATTACATTCAAAATCAACGTATGTATGTATAGTTGAGAAACTGTAAGAATGACGGCCCCTTCGATATCCCCTTCACAGCCACCCGATCCCCTTCAACTCCGTGACAACCTGAGAAAATTAAATACGTAACTGAAAATCAGTTTGTTGTAGTTGTTCAGTGTGTTGTTCGAGGAAGTTGAGGGGGTCGGGTAGCAGTGGAGGGGATAAGGATGGGGCCGTCATTCTAACAGTTTCTCAACTTTTATACCTTTGACTTTAATGACGTCGTCCGTGGTGCTCGTGCACTTGGGCGCAGTCCTAAGCGCACGCCACCTAGAACCGGGGGCTTGAAACCCGCATAAGGCATGAGTTTACTGTTTGAACATTACGATTGCAATAAAAGATACGTAAAGCACAACCACAATTGTCGGAATCGGGATCGCAATCGCTTACCGAAAACCGTGAAAAGTTAACTTTTATTTTTCTTATGGCACTGTTAATAAAAGAATCATATTGTTTTCATTCAGCGTGAGAACATGTACGTTTGCGATCCCGATCCCGATTACGATCACGATGCCGACAATTAGCGTTATAGATCAAATTAAACAATTCGAGTTAAAATTAAAATTGTACAATTTATAATAAACATTATACCAATATAGCGTTCGTGTTGATTGTATTATAATCATACACGATCATATCTAGCAACAGTCTTAAATATTCTTATTGAATTACTTACGTACAAACACCCTGTATATTACGCTACACTCTCTAATACCAGCTTATACATTTTATTATATTTTGGAATAATGGTTGGTTTACAAACAAGCCTAATGAGCGAAGCGAGGGCGCGAGCTCCAATCAGCGGCCGAGTTTCAAGCGAGCCCGCGATTGGCAAACCATCGCGCCAGACATGGTTTATTCAAATTAAAAAACTTTTCTATTCATTTGTAACAATGAAATAAAAATTACGATAAAAGTTTCTTATATTCAAAGAAGGATACACAAGTTCTTTGATGATCTCCAGTCGACAGTTCCGTTGCAATGAGTCCCATTTGTGGCCGACAATGTAGAATCAATCTATATGCTTCCTTGTTTCACATCGTAGATTGAACTAAAATAATCCACCCTCACTGGCAGTGCCTCATTCGTGGAACAGCCTGAAACAAGAGAGATGTCATAAGTTAGTGGGGGTTATTAGTAAATACCACGACATTTTGAATTGTTAGTTGATGCATAGTCTTTACATACCTTTATTGCCAATGATGTATTCGAAAAATAATTTGAGTATACGCTCCTTTGTGAAGAACGTACATGCTTTTTACAATGGGGGGGGGGGGGGGGGGGGGGGCCGCAGCGCCCCAGCTGGTACGGGTTTCGGGTGCACAAGCCAAGATTTGTTTTATTTATACGTTAACATTAGTGGTTCTTAAGCGTTTTGAGGGTGCTTTATAAGATATAATAAAAACTAGCTAACAAAGAAAAATATTTCAAGAATACAAATATAATAGAAAATTATCTACAGACGAGAGTTTCGTTTTGTATATTCTTAGTGGTGATTATACGATTACATAATTATTGTATTCTGATCTTTGGAAAACTTAATATTTCCAAAATACCAAAAGTTATACGCCGTCTACAAGCGTATACCACGTTAAATACCACTGTAATGACATAATAATTTCCTGGCAATATTGTTTAAACAAATGCATTCTTTTGATAATTAATAAATATACATTTGTAATTTTATTTTTTACTCTCACTATATCTTCATATTCCAAACATGTAAATCAATACTGATGACGTCACGGCATGTTTACAGCGGCATGTTCACCTGAGGTAAGCATTGACTTTTATTCTAAGAGTCGCTTGAGCAGCACCATTCAATACAGGTGCGAATGGAGGGGATTTGAACAATACAAGCCACAGTACTGCAACTGTGTCGGTAAAGCGATAAGGTATCGACATGTATCAAGCTTCTGTCTTCATCTGATGTAAGCTGTAACTGTTATTGTATAAGTCACCCAGATGATACAGTTGAATATCGGTACACATAAGGGAGACCTATAAAATACCAGTCACAAGTTCTGCGACTATTGTAGTAAAGCGATAAGGTAACGACATGTATCAAGCTTCTGTCTTCATCTGATATAAGCTGTGACTGTTATTGTATAAGTCGCGCGAAAGCGATAAGGTAACGACATGCATCAAGCTTCTGTCTTCATATGATGAAAGCTGTGACTGTTATTGTATAAGCCCTCCTCATTGTACCATTGTATATGGGTACTCATAAGAAAGGCCTATACAATGCCAGTCACAAGAACTGCGGCTGTGTTAGTAAACATAACAAAACAAAAACACAAAACAAAATAAATACACATTTACAAGAAAAAAACAAACAAACACAAAACAAAAAACAAGATGTATCACACTAAGTTGGTAAAGCAATAAGGTAACGACATGTATCAAGCTTCTGTCTTTATCTGACGGAAGCTCTGACTGTTATTCTAACAAAATTGAAGTATATAAATTTTAAAAAAAATTTAACAAATAATTTTTAATAGAGTTAAAAACAATTATTTACATGCTAAGGGGTGGGATTATTACATATCGTTATATGTAATTGTGTTTATTGTGGTTATAATAACGAACAACATGCATTAAACAAAATTAACGGAAACATCAATGATGATGAGATCATCCTTTTTCTTTAGTATTGTTTAATGCTGACAGTAACTGTAGGCCTTAGAGTGGTGTATCATCGTCTTATTAAGATTTACCCACTCAAAAGTCCTACTAGCCACTGCCACATGAATTCGTTCAGTTAGGGGTGGAGTCATTCTCAACACACAAATAAATACACGAATACATCAATACAAATAAACAAACAAAAAACAAATAAATGGACAAATAAACAGACTACAAATAAATACACATAAACAAATACAAATACATAGACTAATGGCCACCCTTTTACATATTAAAACATAAATTAAATCATATAAATTAAAACATATATCTTCGAAATTATTGTCATTGTTTTCATTATTAATTAATTCTTAAGGAAATAATACATGTTAATACAAATACCACTTTTTTGAATCGTACTTCATAATTTGGAGATGATCGATGGTAGAGAACAGTTCTTACCTTCTCTAGTTAACTGTGTAATGTTGATGTTGACTTGAGTATCTGTCTAAATAATACATGTGTTTAACTTTTATAAATCTAACCGCGTAAACCAGGGGTGCCCAACATACGGCCCGCGGGCGGGGCCTTCGTGATGTACAGGCCTGCAACTGGCTCTCGATCACCGCTGTGACGTCACGCAAGTAGGCGGATGGCTCGGCTATACGCGCTATGAAAAGCATTGCGCGCTACACAACATCTCCCAATTTTATTTGTTTTCTCGACATTCCCGACCGTCTGATGCATGATGTATTTAAGTACTAGACAGTATAATATTCTGCACGATCTGAAATATGTTTGCACTTCCTGTGTAGCAAGAAATGGGATTAAAATTCCTTTCAAAGTCCATTGACATTTCCAAGAAATAGCTATTTCTGTCTGAGCTACAATATTGGTTACTTAGTTAGGTATACATGCAGTACAGTTTCAATTAAGTCACGTCTTTATCTAATAGTCGAGACAACATGTTACATTCGAGCCGAGTTTTGTTCGGGTGTGTACATGCAGTGTGTGTTTGTGTGGAAAAAGAAACATTTGAAACGTCGTGAAGTATGTGAAGTGTTATTTATAATCATGTTCAGTGATTATTCGTGATATCGTGTCTTCACAGTGACAATCCCGTTAATATTTTGTTTTTAAATGACGTCTGAGCTACAATATTGGTTACTTAGTTAGGTATACAGTACAGTTTCAATTAAGTCACGTCTTTACCTAATAGTCGAGACAACATGTTACATTCGAGCCGAGTTTTGTTCGGGTGTGTACATGCAGTGTGTGTTTGTGTGGAAAAAGAAACATTTGAAACGTCGTGAAGTATGTGAAGTGTTATTTATAATCATGTTCAGTGATTATTCGTGATATCGTGTCTTCACAGTGACAATCCCGTTAATATTTTGTTTTTAAATGACGTTTTATGAATATATTTTATTCCCATAAAATAAACTCTGAGGTTCGGTGGACAAAATGCCTCGCAAATGTTGCGTGCCGGGCTGTAAATCGAACTACAGTACATCAACGGGACAAACAAGTAGTCCAAAATGCTTTAAATAATTTTTTTACACCAAAATCAACCAATTAACGTTATTAAATTATCAGTTGAAGAATCAAACATGATATACAATAACCAATACCATCCAAATAATTAAAAAGTAAGCATGAATAATAAGAAATATCATTTACTATGATGCTATGATTCATAATTGGAATACAAAATAATCCAAGTTATCTACTTTATTTCATAACCACAAATTACAATTATACGCTTTTTCCGAATAAATCGTATGTAAAATAGAAGTGTCATAAGCCTATGGGCTCAAAATTAGAAACGTCAATAGTTGATACTTTATTTAGGTGCCAATTACGCAGTCAAATGATGTAAACGCGGAACAAATTCGGTACCATCCACACCGTAACTTTATCCTTTTCTTGGGACATGCATGAGGGGGCAAAATAGTGAGTAACTTTGTTTTATAAGGCAAATACTGTGTTGCGCGCCGTATTATTCCTATGCGCACCATGCTACGGCCGCTCGCCAGTCCGCCTAAGCTCGTGACGTCACGCCAAGCAGTTGCAGGCCTGGAGAGCGAAGCGATATATCTAGACGGCCTTGCCGCGGGCCGCATGCGGCCCGCCAAGCAATTTCATCTGGCCCACACCTCCCATTTACATTCTAGTCTCACAACTAAACCCACGAAGAAAACTCAATTTTATTTGAAAGCACATTGTTTTGTAATTAATTCGGTGGATATGTGTATAACTATATGCCTATTTTAGACTACGCAGCGAAAAATTATCATAATTCTTTTGTTTCTACTTCTGGTTTGGTTCTCGTTCAAGCCTAGTTTCTTGGAAGCCGAGGACGGGGAGGGGGGTGGGTGGTGTTATTGTTTTCTGTGGCTTACTAACTGGCGAGGACTCTACTAGCACAGATAACGGATGCTACTGGTTATACAAGTGTCCCTGCAAATATGTTTCACCCTTTTAGTTGTGATCTTGCAAAGACGTCATGACTCGAATCACAAAAACAAGTGTAATAAAATAAAGGATTAATTCGAATTGAAAAATTAAATCTTTTTTCGCAGCAAAGTATGTTTAAAACGAAGGTAAATGAGAATCAAGCTTCTGTGCGCGCTAGTTTTCGTGTTGCACAGTGCACATTTACTAGAAGCGGGGGGGGGGGGGGAACACCATTTGCTCACGGGGAATTGGATATAGATATTGAATGACCAGACTATATACGTGTATATATATATAGTTAGTTGATGTGGCCCGCAAACATTGAATAATTATGCCATGTGGCCCACTTCTAAATTAAGTTGGGCACCCCTGGCGTAGACAAATTAAGTTACCATTGAATAATGTAGGACTTTAATTAAGACTTATCTGGATAGTTCATTAGTTATTTATAAATTTATTTACTTATTTAAACAGATAATATTGTGTAAAAAAGTAATGCAAGTTAGGGTTTTCTTTAGGCATTTTTAGGGTTTCCCAGTTGTGCGTAGCGTTAATTTGACATTGGCAACATTGGTCTGAAGGCACGAGTGCAAGTGGAACATTTGAATAGTTTATAAATATGTCATTGAGTGTGTTTGTTTACAAAGAAAGCTGGGATTCAAGTCATATAAACAGCGCTTGCCCATTATCCCCCCCCCCCCATTTATCTTCCTAGTTAGTATCTGATGAAGACGAGAAGTTGGAACTAGCACAACAAAACAAAGGAACGCAAGATTCCAATTCTTTGAATAGAGAAAAGAAAAATATCAAAGAGGCAAAAGGGATAGACAGGATTAGTATTCACCCTAAAAGTGCCCCCTGAAAGATATAGCTCGAAGAGTTAATATGAAGCCTTACGACATAGATTTCAAAGTAAACAGCAATTTTCATTAACATTATAAATTGCATTTAGATTGCCAAGCTACAATTGTTTAACACTACACTACTCAAGTTATAATTTACAGCGCTGGAGCCTCTTCCGTCATGGAATCTCAGATGGGCGTAGTCTTATCATCATTCAATACATCATAGTGTGTGCGTGTGAGTGTTCGTGTGCGCAACATCAGGCCAAGGTCTACTTGATCTCCGCCTAGCGGAGGCTCGTCCAACTCACAACTTGGGAGTTCGACGAGCCTCCGCTAGGCGGAGATCAAGGGGCTATATCAGGAGTGTTGGTGACCGCTCTCCTCCGAGACACTAGTTACCGTTGGTTAGAGAAGATTGGAGATTTTAGATCTATTTTGTTCTCAAAGTAAAAATAAAATACTGTTTACAAGTGGGTTGCATATTTTTTAGAAGTCCACAAAGTGGGTTGTTTTCTCTTAAAAATATAACTTTATAAAAGATGGCAGGGTGTTAACACATTTACATATAACATTCACATTACACAAACATTACACATTACATTACTTAATACATCCATTACTTACACATTATTTCCATATTTGTTAGATATGTAGCCTAAATATTGTTAGTTTGGGGTACTACTATAACTATAAGACTTGGGTCCAGTCTTACAATGTCCCAATAACTACTTATTCGTCGAATAGCTTGTTTTCTCCATGACAACGACCAATCAAAACTCTTAAAATCCTACAAATAGCTTAATTGCCACAAATAACTCTCCTATTAGAAGATTGTAAGACCTGTCCTAAGACATACATACTAAATTAATTAAATATATCAACACATTATACTAAGGAGGGAGTATACACTTTGTTGTGTATAGCCTCTACTGTCACAAGCACGGCCAGTTAGGCCTAGGAAAGGATACGCATGTACACAGACCCATCCGTCTCAAATTATAGGCTAAAACAGGGAAGCGTGAAAGTGGTGAAAGTTTATCATTCTGCTCCTCTCTCTCCAAGCCTCTTAGCCACTGCTTAATTTTAGTTTAAAAAGATCATGGGGACCAGTTTCGGATGGGACTTTTTGACAGGAGTAGGCTACATGCCGGTACAAGGCATCCCCGCCACTCTTCCTCATCATCATTCATTAATTCATTAATCACCATAGTTAGTCTATTAAATCTGGGGGACCTCGGTCCTGTTCCAGATATAAAATACATACATGAAAAACACACCATTCATAAACCGTTTAAAGTAGCAAATACTGTAGGTTGCCTTTCTAAACCAGCACGCATTATTTTGGAGGTGAAGATGTTTTGGTGGTAATATTGTCAATGTTGTGTCACAGATTCAAGATGTAAATGTCAGACAACTTAGTTTAGAGGCTCGAGCTAAATTATAACTTGACTGCAAAAATATGAGAATGCCAGATCAGTTGTCAAATTCGTAATTTGTCGGAGACAATCTACGTTTTTAAAACTCAGAATACATTAAGTTGAAAGTGAGTTTCCTGGAGAAATAATTTATTCTCGAGGAGTTATAGATTTCAAATTATAAACAACTTTTCATAAACATTATAAATTAACTTAAAAGTAAGGTTGTACGTTTTATTGATAACGTACAGAACGCAACAAGTTATAAATTTAAGCGCTGGAGCCTCTTCCATCATGGAATCTCAGATGGACGTAGTTTGATCATCATTCAATACATCCTGGGGTATTTGTGTTTGTGTTTGTGTGCGTGTAGGTGCGCGTGCTATAAAACATTAGCACAAAAGTGATCGCGAATGAAGTCTGTTATACCTACTTTGATGAAAGTGGTGACAGCTGTTGTTGTAACTAAACAATCTTCATAAAACCGTGTGTAATATCATGTTGGGCGCCATCTTTTATATCGGTGACGTAATTTTAAAATATTTTGTCTCCTGTATAGGTTAATCTTAATTTCATCTTCTGTTGTGAGGAGTGGGACTGTTGCGAGGAGCGTAGAGCGAACACATCATTAGATCTAGACGTAGATCGACTCCACGCCCCTAGAAACAGCCCTCATTGCTGATACTGGCGCCATTACTCGTCTTAGCAAAGAGAAATAAATGTGTCTAAACACACGAAAATCTTCCGTCTAGTACAAAAAATAGTGCACACAGTAGCGTCCTCAATTATAGCTGAAACATATTTGAAGTTTTCTTTACATTTTTGCCGTTATATTAAAAAATAATTTCTTCCTGGATAAATGTTTAATCGAAATGGATGAATACGTTACATAGGCGACGATTGGCGTTATCAAAATATATTGCTTATAAAAGGGGACCTACTGTTCTAACTTAGTGTAGTACACTTTTGTCGTGAGTGTACCAATTCGAATTTTTTTAGGATTCATGTATTTAAACCTCAAATCTTATTTGTAGTAATAAAAGGTTGCTGGATCAACACTTCTGTCTGCAGCCGATGTGAATGTATAACTGTTATTAGGTAACTTGCTTACAATCAGTCATCAAATATAGAACTGCTTGTAAACAAATTATACAATAACAGTTACTATGGTCTTCTTCCACGTATCAATTACTACTATCACCGCAAATATACACACAATTAATTTTCACAAATGTTGTGTGATTTTAAGGATAGGAAAAACCAGCTTTTTTCTAAACGTTTTTCTAAACGTTTAATCGCATTTAAACGGTTAAAAGCCCCCCCCCCCCCCCCAAAAAAAAAAAGACTTTTTAAAATTCTGATTAAAAGTAGTCCCAGTACTTTATAAATGATCTCTTGTACTCCCTCACAGCTGCAAAGAAGCAAAGAAGACACTTGAAGTCTTATTGACACTTTAGAGCTGTGACGAATAAAGGTTATTCACTCCCCCCCCCCTCCCCCCCCGCCTAAGATGCACATCCCACCAAAACATTTTGAATGTACACAATACTAGTTTATGGTTCAAACAGATGTCAAAATCACAATTTCTATACTAGCCTATTCCATTTTATTTTAAACTAGACTGTGACACATTAAATAACCTCTAATAACCCACGTTTAAACGGTTAAAGGTTTAACCTTCCCATCTCTATAAGTTTTTGTAGTTATCAAAACTAAAAATTGATTTTTTTTCGGCAAACTTATTTTCCCAAACATTCTCATAAGGGTACGCCAAACATGGTTCTACTGAGTTCTACATGGTTCTCTGAGTTTGCTAGACATCGCCACTAGCTTGGACTAGCTTGGACTAGAATTCAATGTGTTTAGTTAATATCTTTAAATAAGTACAATTGGGACACCGCGGAGCTAGGCGCTATCAAGGTCAACAGATATTCTCAAATTAATGATGCAAATTTGGCTGTTTTTGGAAACAAATTTAGAAAATTTCAATAACATCTCAAATTGTCATTGCGATACTTCCTAAATCATTTTGGAGAATATCTGTAGCTGTTGATAATATCTATAGCCTCACTTAATAGATTAATCACCAAATAGTTCAACAACGGTATCCATACTAACAAACCAGTTATTCAAGCATTATCGGTCAAAAGTATGGAAAACCTATTCGTTGCAGATCGAAAGTTTTGGTTTAACTTATTTAAAATCAACTCGTGCAATTAATCAAGTAAGCACAATCTTTAGTTTTTTTTATGGTTTCTTCATCTCCTGGGCTCAACCGATGAATGTCAGTTACTGTTGTAATGGACTTAGCTACCAAACAATATGAACAAATACGTTTGGGCAGCATAAGTTCATCAACAACGGAAACAGAACTACGAGTTATTCTTCCCAAACTGATGTTGCAACACTGTACGAGCAAGTCTTTACCTAAAACAAGTCAACAAATACAGAGGTTCTGTATCATCGCATCGCATATGATGTACATACATTTATATTGTTAACTATATATTTTCAATTATTAGGCCTAATGTACGTTGGAAACGTGCGTTGTGTTCCATTACTTAGCAGATAAGTTTAAGAACATTCCATAAATCATGAAATCATTCTCACCAAGGCAATGCTGAGTGCTTGTATTTTAGAGCATGTTATTGGAGGTGGATATCATTCTGTAGTTATCATTTAGCTTGCCACCATGTTTGTAGGACAACCTGAAACAAAACGATAAAATTAGAAAAGCTCATTATTATTACCAAAAAGATAATTAAGATAGTTATTATACTTACAATTTCTTACCGATTATAACGCGAGTTATTAATCTTGATATTCTTACTAAGCCAGATCTCCATCAGCTGTTGCCTGCAAACAAAATCCTTGTAGTAAACGTATCAGGGCTTAATTTGTAATCGAAAAGGAACCGGAACGCATATTTTGTTTGTCACATATAATTTGACCCCAACCCCGACAGCATTTATACATTGTGAACACAGATAATATGAAATAATTAATTAGTTATCTGTTTATAGTGTCAGTGGTCAGTCAGAAGGTCATTGCCTATATATTTGGGTATGGCTACTTAGGGGTAATTCATAAACTTGAATAACTTGCATTCATACCAACAAATAAAAAAATATATTTGTGAAATTTTCAGACATACGAATAAATTCACGAGTTTTTAAGGAGTAACCTACGTTACGAAATAATACCAGAAAGCGCGTTCTGGTTTCTGAAAAGGAATCGGAACTGCGTTCCGGTGCGTTCCGGCTCAAATTAACCCCTGAAACGTATACTTTATTAATTATTGATTTATTCAAAATTTGTAACAGGACAAAGATCCCAATAGTGAAAATTTAATAAATTGTGATCAATGAATGAAAGAGGCAGGATGGAGGAGGGATTACCTGGTACCGGCACGTAGCCTACTCTTATCGAAATGTACCAAACTCACCTATAACAACCTATTTTCAGTTATTTAAATTGTATTACGGAACTGCGTATGTACGCACTCAATATTGTAGACTTTCTCATAGGTGTACACTTTACAAAAGCTTATTATTGTTCGTACGAAGTACGGCATATTTATGGACCTTTCGTCAGTGGGTCGAAGAGTTGTCCTTCTTTCCTCCTTCCTTTCCTGAGTCCTTCTTTGCCAGGTGGACGTCGTGAGCTTTGAGACCATTATCTAGGAGTGAGTTTTGAGGATAGTTTTCAAATATAACTGTCCTTCAATTCACACTCCGAAACAACAGAAACAATTTACTTTCGGAATACATAGTTTGTTGTCGGGGCACCTATAGATCGTGTATGTACATAGATTGTGTATACCTCCTGGAGGTAAATACATAAATAAATGTAACCTCAAGAGCCATATTCGGTGTTTCTTCAATCGAGTGCATAATATACTAAAACATTTTAAAATATTCACCAGATAACAGATGCGTTTATGAATTACGTACTGCAACACCTCTAATTATGTAATACAGACAGGCTTAAAGCTTAAACGACGTTAGTCATCAAATTTTGAGATGCCGATCTACGGCTGTAAAGTAGTATAACTGCTCTAGAAAAGTTTAAGTTTAAGAAGATCAAATATAAAAGTAAAAACATAATAAACTTTAAAACAGCAGTCACATACAGCTAACATGTTGTTGCCGTCATGTATGCCCTATGGACAGGTCTACTTTGAAGCCGGAGGTGGGTGGCTAGTATCATTTCTGAAGGAGACATTATGAGTCCTTCATCTTCGTCTTAAATCACACCTCTTTGGTTTTCTTCTTCTTAATAATAATAACAATAGTTACCGCGTGGGATAACTATTGAATTTACGGCTGTAAAATAGTTTACCTGCTCTAGAAAAGTTTAAGATGTAATACGTAGTCAAATATAAACGTAAAACCACAATAAACTTCAAAACAGCAGTCACATACAGCTAACATGTTATTGCCGTCCTGTAGGCCCTATGGACAGGTCCATTATGAAGCCGGAGGTGGGTGGCTAGTATCACTCCTGAAGGAGACATTATGAGTCCTTACTCCTTCCTCTTCTTTTTAAACCACACCCCTTTGGTTTTCTTACTATAATTAATAATAGTTTTCGGCGTGAGATACATTATCTGTTACGGTTAGTAAATAAACTATAAGAACTGAAGCAAATTAACATAAAAAATAACATTTTCCATTATTACGTTACAAAGTCAAATGTTGTGTGTTTGAATGTAATGAAAAATGAGCCACTTATTAGGAATAATAGCATTATTTGAAACTAAAAGAAGTTTTCATTGAAGGTTCAGTATTGATAGCACATCCTAGCGGCTCTTATCTCAACTGGAGATATTTGATTGAACATGTAATGAACCTCTTCGCATGCAAACCATAGGTTTAGAACAAGACCATGGGTTCAGCATATACCAACAATGTGAGACAGATGAAGAAATAAATGACATGTTAAAAGCTTAGCATAGACAAACTGTAAAGGCCTTGATTGAAAAAGAATTTGTGCGTGTTTGGTAAATGTTAACTGATGGTATGGTTGATGGTAGTCTTATGATGTAGATTCAGTTCTCGTGAAAATGGTACAGTCATCGAAAGTGGCAGTATAGTGGTTCCATTATTAAGTAAGAAACCACTAACATACCACCTTACGACGCCAGCAAACTGCCAGATGTCTTCTCGTTTAACATTATAATGGTATTAATGCAGTACGTTTACAGTACTGCACATACATACATACATACATACATACATACATACATACATACATACATACATACATACATACATACATACATACATACATACATACATACATACATACATACATACAGTACGTTGACACAATCGAAGTGGTGGAAATGTTACTGTCATCGAAAGTGGTAGTATAGTGGTTCCATTATAAAATAAGGAACCACTAACATACCACCTTACAACGCCAGCAAACCGTCAGATGTCTTCTTGCTTCTCGTTTAACATTATAATGGTATTAATGCAGTACGTTGATACAGTACGTTGACACAATCGAAGTGGTGGAAATGTTGCAGTCATCGAAAGTGGTAGTATAGTGGTTCCATTATAAAGTAAGGAACCACTATAACATACCACCTTACGACGCCAGCAAACTGCCAGATGTCTTCTTGCTTCTCGTCTAACATTATAATGGTATTAATGCAGTACGTTGACCCAATCGAAGTGGTGGTAATGTTACTGTCATCGAAAGTGGTAGTATAGTGGTTCCATTATAAAGTAAGGAACCACTAACATACCACATTACGACGTCAGCAAACCGTCAGATGTCTTCTTGCTTCTCGTTTAACATTATAATGGTATTAATGCAGTACGTTGATACAGTACGTTGACACAATCGAAGTGGTGGAAATGTTGCAGTCATCGAAAGTGGTAGTATAGTGGTTCCATTATAAAGTAAGGAACCACTTTAACATACTACTTTACGACGCCAGCAAACTGCCAGATGTCTTCTTGCTTCTCGTTTAACATTATAATGGCATTAATGCAGTACGTTGACCCAATCGAAGTGGTGGTAATGTTACTGTCATCGAAAGTGGTAGTATAGTGGTTCCATTATAAAGTAAGGAACCACTAACATACCACATTACGACGCCAGCAAACTGCCAGATGTCTTCTTGCTTCTCGTCTGACATTATAATGGTATTAATGCAGTACGTTGACCCAATCGAAGTGGTGGAAATGTTACTGTCATCGAAAGTGGTAGTATAGTGGTTCCATTATAAAGTAAGGAACCACTAACATACCACATTACGACGTCAGCAAACCGTCAGATGTCTTCTTGCTTCTCGTTTAACATTATAATGGTATTAATGCAGTTCGTTGATACAGTACGTTGACACAATTGAAGTGGTGGAAATGTTACTGTCATCGAAAGTGGTAGTATAGTGGTTCCATTATAAAGTAAGGAACCACTATAACATACCACCTTACGACGCCAGCAAACTGCCAGATGTCTTCTTGCTTCTCGTCTAACATTATAATGGTATTAATGCAGTACGTTGATCCAATCGAAGTGGTGGAAATGTTACTATCATCGAAAGTGGTAGTATAGTGGTTCCATTATAAAGTAAGGAACCACTTTAACATACTACTTTACGACGCCAGCAAACTGCCAGATGTCTTCTTGCTTCTCGTTTAACATTATAATGGCATTAATGCAGTACGTTGACCCAATCGAAGTGGTGGTAATGTTACTGTCATCGAAAGTGGTAGTATAGTGGTTCCATTATAAAGTAAGGAACCACTAACATACCACATTACGACGCCAGCAAACTGCCAGATGTCTTCTTGCTTCTCGTTTAACATTATAATGGTATTAATGCAGTACGTTGATACAGTACGTTGACACAATCGAAGTGGTGGAAATGTTGCAGTCATCGAAAGTGGTAGTATGGTGGTTCCATTATAAAGTAAGGAACCACTAACATACCACCTTTACGAAGCCAGCAAACTGTCAGATGTCTTCTTGCTTCTCGTTTAACATTATAATGGTATAAATGCAGAACGTTTACAGTACTGCACATACATACATACATACATACATACATACATACATACATACATACATACATACATACATACATACATACATACATACATACATACATACATACATACATACATACATACATACATACATACATACATACATACATTCATTCATACATACATACATACATACATACATACATACATACATACATACATACATACATACATACATACATACATACATTCAGTACGTTGACACAATCGAAGTGGTGGAAATGTTACAGTCATCGAAAGTGGTAGTATAGTGGTTCCATTATAAAGTAAGGAACCTCTAACATACCACCTTACGACGCCAGCAAACTGTCAGATGTCTTCTTGCTTCTCCTTTAACGTTATAATGGTGTAGCATAACAGAAGCTCACTACATGTTTTATATCTATCCTTGGTTATTAATTATGTAATTTAATAATTAACTGGTAATCAATAATCATTCATTGGTATCTAATTGTATTTAATTTGGATATTTCATAACATTCAAATAAACTCATGTACTAGCCAGAACTTGGTCAGTGGACCTGATGTATTTGATCTGGTCTGTATTTCGAACTTTCAACATTTAACAACGAATCTGGACAACTACGCAGAACAGAACATTCCAGAAGCATTCAGCCAACTTGTGAAATCACTGCTTCCAAGAAACAGAACAAAACCTATTCTCTTCGAAAAACTGCGACGTATTACCCTCAGGCTAATAGAACCATCGCGACTTCGTACGTTCTGGACTTTGACAGAAGCTAACAACATTTGGCCTTGAAACGAATCCTCCCAACCAATAGTTACTGTCGATACATTTCATCCACCAATCACAGGCCACGAGAGATACCATTTCGAGGACACTTGTTGGGGTGTTTTGGAGGCCTCGCTCGGGAAGAACGAGAACAGTCGTCAAAGAGCCTTTAAACAGTCTGCAATCTTTATTCAGAGTTTGCCACCATCCGTACAGTGCTCGGTACATCCACGTTACACCACATCGGCTCTCCACTATATATCTGCATAGACTGGCGTACAACTTCGACTTCAACCCGGACGTCACATTGCGGACCCGGAGGAACCACAAACCGTAACTAACAAAACACATCATATTCTGCGTGTGCTTTTGCGCGTGTCAATTATGTGCATAATTTCAAATATTGTTTAAAGGCCTTATTACGATTGAACAGAGAAACAACAAGTTACCAATAAACAGTTCATCAACTTTATTTTGATTGGATTTGATATTGATTTGCATTGATTTGATTTGATTTGATGAGATTTGATTTGATAAGATTTGATTTGATGAGATTTGATTTGATTTGATAAGATTTGATTTGATTTGATGAGATTTGATTTGATTTGATTTGATTTGATAAGATTTGATTTGATTTGATTTGATGAGATTTGATTATTCATCAAGATATTAAATGTAATGTACATCTAACTTTACAATATAATTTAATTAATATTGAAGATTTAATTGTTGTTAATAATTGTTCCTAACGATCTCCTGCTTGACATAATCCATTTCTTGTGTTTTTACCGGTAAGTTGGCCAAACACTCTAGAATAACATAACTAAAAAGGAGGTTTAGTTACATTGGCGCCCAACGTGGTTGGCTCAGATACTTGTTCACTGTAAAATTCATAAATGGATGTCAAACAAGGGATGGAGTTTGAAGGGGGCAATGTAAATGACAATTGCATTGAAACATGTGTTGAAACTGTTACATGCATTGCCGGTACTGAATCGCAAACGACAACAACAACATCAGAGACAGCGCAGATGGCTACTGACTTGATAGGACTACCTGCAGCACACTTAACGATGATAGGATTGCAGAGGAAGGTGTCGAGTCCCTCACCATCCCCTGAAACTGGTAGGCCTAATCCAGTCCCTAATCAAAATGAGCAATCATCTGGTGAGTCAAATGATCTTATCTCGTTACTTACTTACATGATTAACAGGTTTGAAAACAAAATTGATTCTCGCTTTGATGAATTGAAAACTGATTTTAACGGCATAAAATCAAACGTAGACACAAATACGAACAAGATTAATGTCCTTGAAATCAGGTTAGAATCAGTTAAGACAGAAACCATTAAACAGATACAACAACAAAATCTAAAAATTCACCATTACACTTAGGAGATTGACACAATCAAAAATAAAATTGAAGATACCAATTCAAAACTGTTGGAAAACGAACATTCATTAACCCAAGTGGTAAATAACGTACATTCAGAAATATCAATGATAAAGAAAGAGGTCAAAGATTCCACAGAACATACTTGTGATTCTTTCCGTTACACTACAAACAATACAAATAAACTACACGATATGACAACTCAGATAATGCATCTAAGCGATACACTTAAAAGAGAGGGAGTCACATTTTCGAACAGTTATAGACAGTGGCGTAGCACAGAAGTCGAGGGCCCCCCCATGACATTGGCCATTGGACATGGTAGGATCAAGCACGGGGGGTATGGGGGGCGGAGCCCATGAAAAGCGCCGCAGACGAAAATTTTTGAAAGCACGTTTTTAGAGTGCATTTGGTGCGTTTTAGGAAAAAGTGGTGGGCTGAATGTAATACCGAAACAATGTAGTTGTGTGCGTCAATTTGTTTTGTCGTCATGTCGAGTTACAATTCACAGCATACATGGCAACATATTAACGTTTGATTTTATTTTCAAACCCCCCCCCCATATTCACCACTTCCACGCGACGTAATAATAATGTATACATTACATTTATCTACTAAAACCATAATAACATATTATTATATCATCATCAACAACAACAACAATTATGATAAATTTTAAGTATTGATAAATCAAATAACCTACGTTTTGATCCACCAACTGCAATTCTGGAACGTTTCCTAGCCGTTTAGGCTTTTAGTGTATTATTGTCTGGCAAATCGAGCTTTTCGGCGTGCGTTAGCGTCCGCGAACTCGTCGAACAATGTATCTATGTTTAACTTTCGTGTTCTTTCACCCTCGATACTGAGCAATGCTAAACCACTGAGTCGATTCTCACTCATTGAGCTTCGCAAATAGTTTTTAATTAATTTAAATTTAGAAAAAGATCTTTCAGCACCCGCTGCAGTCACGGGCACTTTTATAAGTTCAACCACTCATTGTAAATAATATATATATTAACAAATAACATAGTAACAGAATAATAAAATAGAAACACTAACATAACACTTCGTGACTCCACACATAAGAGAACATTCAACACATATTCACAAAACTACTACGATTTCACTCAATTCACAATAAGAATGTAAACTTTGCGCACTGTTATCAACACATCCGATCCAGCACCATATTTGACACCACTTTATTAATCGTATCACCTACAGTCTCACTCCCACGCTGAGATATGCCTCTATCAGTGAGGGAGTCCGAGAGAAAACTGACCTCTGAAATAATTTTGTGTAAAGGGTAGAAACTAGCTACAAAAAAAGTTTATTGTTGGTGGGGGTAAGGGTAAAATTTAAGGTTCATTGGCATTGTCGGTGACATCAGACTGTTAGTTTTACAACACAAGTGCATTTACCTAACCCATACCTCCGGTATAAAATCGTGAACGGTCCCAAAAATTTAGAGTTTGAGAGCAAGACTGGCCCCGTCCCGTCCTCGAATGTTTACACTTTACAGTCATTGCTGTCATATTTATTGCACCGTGTAATTTAGGGAGCACACCGCCCGTAGTGGTTAAAGACAGACCATTCAATATGTTGGAACTAAATATTAATTTTATTCATAAGCACGTATTTTGCATACAAACCAACACAGACCAAATGCCAAATGGCGAACCACTACCGATCCCCTCACAATCACCCTTTTAGCTGCAGCCATCCGTTTATGACTTGGCTCGCTATAGCGTCTAAATATTTCGCTGTCAAAAAAGGAATTCTTGGTTGTCTAGAGAATTCAATGGTGTCTTGTCTTCTTTATAATGAATATGATATTCAAATTGACAGTTGTGTGAATCTCCTTGAGACCTGTGACTGATTTCCTGGCTGATACAACATTTTCCGTTTTTTCTTTTTGGGGGGGGGGGGGGGGGGAGGGCGCGAATTTTGTAATTTTATTTAAAATACATTTTAATTGATTTGTTGTCTTATTTGAAATTTTCATAATATACGATCTATATCATCGGGGGCCCCCCGCCTTGCGGGGTTTGCGGGGCCTTCCGCTACGCCACTGGTTATAGAGGGCATCACCCTATTGAATTCTTAACCAGACTGGAAAACAAATTCGAAGCTTATGATATCCCCGACGATGAGAAACTAGGTCTAGTGTTACAATGCTCATCTGATCAGGTCTATCAGTGGGTACTGGATAATTCATTCGAAACATACTACGATTTCCATTCAGCTTTTAGTGAAAGGTATTGGGGTCCCTTTCAACATGCATCATTAATTAGACAAATCTACACAGGACATTGGGTATACAACAAAGCAACGAGTATGGCCAGTTATTTCAAAAGATTCATAAAAAGATCAAAATATCTCCCAGACCCAATCTCAATAAAAACACTGATCCGACAACTAATAACACATCTTCCATTTGAGATTAGGATACTTCTGGCACAACATGATTACGATGAGACTAGTGTACTCGCGTGCTTAGAACGACTAGACCAGGAAAATTTACTGAGAGATACCCATAACCGAGACAACCAGAACACTCATAACAACCAATACAATCATAACACTGAATACAACTGTAATGATGACAGGTCGAGGTCAACAGAGATCACACCCCCTAGCAATAGCAATGGTACCAATAGCACCAGTCAAAACAAGAACTTGCCAAACACTTACAGTAACCAGAGAAATATCGGCGATCAACCACAGAGTACCAGTAATCGTCAAAATCCATCACAACCCCCAGACACTCATGACAATCGGCAGCAATCGGAAAACGCGCAACGGCCCCGATAGGCGACGCGGAACCGGAGGCCGGTAATAGTAATCCTGATTCTGATCACAAATCGCATCATAACCCTATTAAAGCTTCCACCATAATTTCAAAACTCGATAAATTGTTAGAGGAAGACATAGAACAAGAAAACGATAAAAAACAAAAACACTACAAAACAATCCACTTGAAACATAAATTTGAACATGCAACGTAAACTTGTCAATGAGGAAGTAAACTTGACAATCAACAAAACATTCAGAGCTCTCACATTCCGCAGTAGTACAAAAAGTTAAAACATATAAACAGATTTCCATCGTAAGTGCTAGTTTGCATGGATGAGCCATGTAAATGGACGAGCGAACTAGTACTATTCGGTTGACAACTTTGCATTTCATGGACATGATTTTCATTTTCAAGCATTTACTTTAGACTTTGATTATGATTATGATAAAACCATTAATAATAAACATTAAATAAAAATAAACATGACCATGATTAGAACGGTAAATGAACACTAAACATTGAAACGCATAAACTTTGAATCACAACAGTACACATGAAGTTTGATGAAACATAACGAACCTAATACACGTTACAATTACACTACACGATATTAATACTGTATTCTAGAACAATTTTGAGTTTCTTTCTTCAAAGTATTATTTTTGAAGGAGTAAGGTAACAGGTGTAAGATGATATCAAGTTGCTCATTTTGTTTTTTTCTCTCTCATATACCTCCCTATGTACTTTCGACATGACGACTGACTGACTGAGGAACAAACTGAAAATTTGTACTTATATAATTGCATAATAATCTCATATTTGTAAAATTGATACCATTGAAACAACCTTTGGAAGTAACTTTGTGGATTTTTTTCTAAACAAAAATTCAAAAGCAACTTGGGGGCAATGTAGCATAACAGAAGCTCACTACATGTTTTATATCTATCTTTGGTTATTAATTATGTAATTTAATAATTAACTGGTAATCAATAATCATTCATTGGTAATTGATTTTATTTGATTTGGATATTTCATAACGTACAAATAAACTCATGTACAAGACAGAACTTGGTCAGTGGACCTGATGTATTTGAACTGGTCTGTATTTCGAACTTTCAACATTTATCAACGAACATCGACAATTACACAGAACAGAAAATTCCAGGAGCATTCAGCCAACTTGTGAAATCACTGCTTCCAAGAAACAGAACAAAACCTATTCTCTTCGAAAAACTGCGACGTATTACCCTCAGGCTAATAGAACCATCGCGACTTCGTACGTTCTGGACTTTGACAGAAGCTAACAACATTTGGCCTTGAAACGAATCCTTCCAACCAATAGTAACTGTCGATACATTTCATCAACCAATAACAGGCCACGAGAGATACCACTTCGAGGACACTTGTTGGGGTGTTTTGGAGGCCTCGCTCGGGAAGAACGAGAACAGCCGTCAAAGAGCCTTTAAACAGTCTGCAATCTTTATTCAGAGTTTGCCACCATCCGTACAGTGCTCGGTACATCCACGTTACACCACATCGGCTCTCCACTATATATCTGCATAGACTGGCGTACAACTTCGACTTCAACCCGGACGTCACATTGCGGACCCGGAGGAACCACAAACCGTAACTAACAAAACACATCATATTTTGCGTGTGCTTTTGCGTGTGTCAATTATGCGCATAATTTCAAATATTGTTTAAAAGCCTTATTACGATTGAACAGAGAAACAACAAGTTACCAATAAAGAGTTCATTTACTTGATTTTGATTTGATTTGATAATGATTTGCGTCGATATGATTTGATGTGATGAGATTTGATTTGATTTGATTTGATTTGATGAGATTTGATTTGATTTGATGAGATATGATTTGATTTGCCTTGATTTGATTTGATTATTCATCAAGATATTAAATATAATGTACCGTACATCTAACTTTACAATATAATTTAGTTAGTATTGAAGATTTAATTGTTGTTAATTGTTTTTAACGATCTCCTGCTTGACATCATCCATTTATTGTGTTTTTACCGGTAAGTTGGCCAAACACTCTAGAAAAACATAACAAAAAAGGAGGTTTAGTTACAATCTCAAAATGTCATTGCGATACTTCCTAAAACATATTTTGGAGAATATCTGTAGCTGTTGATAATATCTAGCTAGCCACACTTAATAGATTAATCACCAAATAGTTCAACAACGGTATCCATACTAACAGACCAGTTATTTAAGCATTATCAGTCAAAAGTATGGAAAACCTATTCGTTGCAGATCAAAAGTTTTGGTTTAACATATTTAAAATCAACTCGTGCAATTAATCAAGTAAGCATAATCTTTAGTTTTTTATGGTTTCTTCAATTACTGTTGTAATGGACTTAGCTACCAAACAATATGAACAAATACGTTTGGGCAGCATAAGTTCATCAACAACGGAAACAGAACTACGAGTTATTCTTCCCAAACTGATGTTGCAACACTGTACGAGCAAGTCTTTACCTAAAACAAGTCAACAAATACAGAGGTTCTGTATCATCGCATCGCATATGATGGACATACATTTATATTGTTAACTATATATTTTCAATTTTTAGGCCTAATGTACGTTGGAAACGTGCGTTGTGTTCCATTACTTAGCAGATAAGGTCAAGGACATTCCATAAATCATGAAATGATTTCTCACCAAGGCAATGCAGAGTGCTTGTATTTTAGAGCATCTTATTGAAGGTAGATATCATTCTGTAGTTAGCATTTAACTTGCCACCAGGTTTGTAGGACAACCTGAAACAAAATGATAAAATTAGAAACGCTCCTTATTATTACCAAAAAGATAATTAAGATAGTTATTATCAGGGCTTTTTTTCGGCCGGTACGAGCCGGTACGCGTACCGGCTAACACAAGAGGCGTACCGGTAAAAGGCAATAAAGTCACACTTTAGCCGGTACGCTACGATTAGCCTTGAAGCGTGTGAATAACTTTGAATTGTGCAGTGTGACAGGCTGGTGACTGCAAAATATGTTTCATTTTGTAATATAAGGATGTTGCCACCCGCTGGTGACATGGGTGTTACGTAGTAAATCACTTCTTTTTAGACTCTTGGCGGCCACTCACTACAGTAATCTTTTCTATCATTTGGGTCATCAGTTCTAAGGAAAGATAATTAGGGTTGTTTTGACTAAAATGACAACTGTCAAGAGTAGCTTCTGGGAACCGCAAAAGAGAATTTACCTATTCTTACTTTTCTGTTTTCCTGGTAAGCGCCTTTTCAATTTACAGACAACGATTGGGTTGTGTCGGGGGGGGGGGGGGATCGGTGGTCAAAAGATTGTAATTTGTGTGTGGCCGGGTTAGTTTCCTCTCTGGTGACGAGTGGAGATGTCGTCGTGATTAGCGAGTGTGTGTGTGTGTTTAGTGAGAGTGTAAAAAATAAAAATGAACCGAAAAATAACTTTTTGGGTCGTCACCTCGCCACCTCTATACCCGAAACAGAGCAAAAGACCGACGTGTTGCTGACGAGAACATGACTATGAGTCATGTTTGGAAATTTCTTTGAATTCGATATCATCGATTTTGGTGAGTTATAAATTATTTTAAAACAAATATTAACTATTAAGTTTGTAGTGAGTAAATGCACGTCTCGTGTTTGGGTCACGTTAAACAGAGGCGGATTCAACATGAGGCGGGGGGGGGGGGGGGGGGGTCGGAAAAAATAATTTTAGTTTCCGTCTTATTACAATGAAACCATCACTATTGGCACGTTTTAAAAAAAGATATTTTACTTTTTCTGCGGACGCCAGTTTACGCGCACGCGCTGCTCGATCGTGTGGACACAGAATCTAATCCCAGTCGTGAGCTGTGCAACATAAAGCTTCATATTTCGTCGATATCTACGATACAAATCCGCCTTAAAAATGCGTTTTTGGCCATCAAACTTAATGCAGTACCCCAAAATTTTTTCGTCTACGGCGAATTTGCCTCCGGCGGCTGGGGCTTTGCCCCAGACCCCAGCTATACCACGCCAGTCACATGTCACATGAAACATAATACCGAACGTACCGGTTAACTTTATTTTAGAAAAAAAGCACTGGTTATTATACTTACAATTTCTTACCGATTATAACGCGAGTTATTCTTACTAACCCAGATCACCATCAGCTGTTAATGCCTGCAAACAAAATCCTTACAGTAAACGGATACTTAATTAATTATTGATTTATTTAATATTTGTAACAGGACCAAGGTAATAGTGCAAATTTAATGAATGAATGAAAGAGGCAGGATAGAGGAGGGATTACCTGTACCGGCGCGTAGCTTACTCTTATCGAAATGTACCAAACTCACCTATAACAACTTATTTTAAGTTATTTAAATTGTATTACGGAACTGCGTATGTACGCACTCAATTGTAGACTTTCTCATGGGTGTACACTTTACAAAAGCTTATTATTGTTCGTACGAAGTAAAGGCATGGTGAATTTAATGCCCGTTTTGGACGTTATGAACCATACTGCATTGAGCTAGCGATTTTCTACAGTGTTTTATCGACAAAGACCGTTACCACCTAAGTTGAAAGTAGTGCGCTCGATACCCCTGCCTTTAGATGTGTGATAAGAAAACATGGCGGACTTTTCAAGCTGTTTCATTTTCACTTCAGCTTTTTAACTAATTGATTATAGAAATTTGTTGTGTGTATCGATACGAATATACAACATGTATATTTAAAAATATGTACATAAGTAAGAAAATATAACTTGTAGTTTTCAAAGAAAAGAGTAGAAGTAATTTTATTATCATAACCCTACTTTGGTAGTTTAGCCGTGCCGTCACGTCAAGTAGGGTAGGCTAAAAATATATTGTTAATCAGGGCGTGTTAATCAGGATTATGAATGTAATATGAAAGAAGATACTATTTGTATAGAAAATCACTGGAGCTTACAGATAAATCATGAAATAACAATTATGTACTACGCACATGATCAATATCGCAAAGGAATTCAGTACAGAAAGAAGCAAGTACGAAACTCTTATCAGCAATACGGAACAATTACCGGGTCGTCTACAAGCGTCAAATTGGAACACGCTCCCATTTCTTAGTGCAACAGACTTCTCGGAGACTTTACATCTAAAACAATACCACTATTACATAATAATTATTACTATGCTAAAACCTTCTTAACGAATTGCTTGACTCATATCCAGGTACAACTGGTTGAAACCCATATTCCACAACTAATTCTGCGAGTATTGGCTCCATAACACCACGTGAAGGTACGAGATACTGGCCGCTATCTTCCCGCACTTTGATTCCCAAGTTGGCCGCTACGCTGCGCCATCATGCATAGCGGTGGCGCGTTCAACGGCCATGCACGGTGCCTATACCAGTCTTATTGCCATTACTATTGCAATAACGCGTGTGTTAACCCATGTACGTAATCCCTATAGCCCAACACGGCTTGTGACTATACCTATACATTGTGACATTCTTATAACGTTGTGTGCACCGGGCTTTAGCCACAGCAGGCACGAGCCGCCCAACAACCATGTCTAGCCTATAGGGGTTCTACTTTATGTACACACTTGTGAAAATAGTCCTTACAATTTTACAATTCCTGAAGACACGATTTATTCCTTCTAACAGGGATATCGTAAAATGCAGACACGGTTGTCGTGTCAATAGGGGTGGCCATTTTACTCATCATCATCATTATCCATCACCGTTTCCTGCTTCTGGCAGGGTCAGCTTGGGTTTCACAACCAAATTTTTCCACCTCTACCTATCTTCCCACAATCGTACTTGGCAAGAACCTCTACTTGCTCCCAGTTCTCTCCTCTCCTCATTATCTCCTCATTTGACTATTGGTCATATATGTATTTCAATCCCACATCAATAGCGGATCTGGGCATTATGGTTTATGCAACTGTCTTGTTATGAGGACTTTACCTCTAGGCCCTAGGGGGATCATTACTCATTAGGCCTCTAGGCCGTGGGCTACCTAGGCCCTAGGCCTTTGTCTTCATTTAAATTTATTTGCAGATAAGGGGGCCTAGGCCTATCTACGAGAAATAAGTCGATATAATGGGATGGTGGTGGCCATTCAGGATTAAATGAAGTAAAGGCAATTGCTGGAACTGAGTCATACATCAGCCCTCGGACATGCAGCCTATAACAGAGATTCATACGACAAATTATTATTATTATGTCGATTGTTTTCTTACTTCTTAATGCCACTAGTTGATGGCACGATTTGATTTACTTTAACATGTGGATATCTTCATGTATTATAAATTGCTACAAATTATAATTTTAGTACATAATCAAAGTTGTATAAACTTATACAGTCTTAGGGTGTAGATTCAATTCTCGAGGAAATGTTACATTCATCAAAATTGTTATAAAGTAAGGAACCCCAGTACCAGCAATTACGACGTCTGCTAACAATCTTATGGCGTATTCCATTGGGCGCACTGGGGTGCACTGAGTGCGACTGTCATGTTCCATTGGGCTTTCGAGTGCGCACCACGTCAACCTACGCGTATTCCATTGGGCGCACTGCACTCGGGGAGTGCAAAAAATACCGCACTGAGTCGCACTGACTTCAGGGGCCAGTGCAATCAATCGAGTGCAGATTTTGCGCGCGCTATCCAAGTCCACAACAGTGTTGTATGGGCATTGTATTGTGTTGTACGACTCTGCGAAGATGCCTAGATTTGACGAACGAGAATTGTATTTACTTATGGAGCTTTTGGAATCTTCCGACAGTAGTGATGATGAAGAAATGTTGGTTTATTTGTTGAAAGAAAGAAGAAGTAAACCGAAAATGAAGGGTTACGTTTCAGAAGTCGTCCACAACTATTCGGACATTGAGGTTAGGTACTGGTATTATACCGGTCTAGGCCTATAATAGGCCTAAACCTTATAGCCTAGGCTTCTTGCAAGCCAGCACAACACTCAATCATTTGGCACATAATTCCATCTTCGGATTCTATTATTGTATAATCATTATTTGTAACGAAAGCTTTGAAAATGTAATGCACCATTTTAAAAACGAGAGAAGTGGCGCAGAAATAGTTGCACTGCTTTTACCGATCGTATTCCATTGGGAGTTGCACTCGGCGAAAACTGGTGCGGTGCATGACGTCATTTCAACCAACTCGGTGCGCACTGAGTGCATACCAATGGAATACGCCATTAGACGTCTTATCACTTATTAAGGTGTAAGTATTAATGTTATATTCAGAAATTGAGATGGCTATGTAAATATCTTCTATATGAATGAAGAAGAAAAATGTATATCAAGTCGAAATACTGCAATACACAATCACAATACCAGGCAAAAAAACAATTTCTGTAGCCATCACAACAATTAAGAGATGTGTGAAGCTTACAATATCCCTATAACTACTTATTTGTCAAAAAGCTTATTTTCTCCATGGCAATGACCAATAAAACCTCTTGAAATCCTAAAAATAACTTAATTGCTACAAATAACTTTCCTATAAGAAGATTGTAAACCCGGTTCCTAAACAAATAGTTCAGAAGTAAAGCACTTTTTAAGCTAACTTAAAGATTACATAAAATGGAAAACATTGTACGTACTCCATAGATCAATTGTAGAATCAAGACATATTGTAATGAATGATAAAGGGGGACAAAAGCAACATGTTATAAGATAGATATTGGTAACAGAGGCCTATCTACTTTTAGTGTCAAGAGAACTGTCAGTGAGTCTATTTTATTAATGTAAGTGAACTATGTTTTATGACACTTTCCATGCCAGCAAACAATGTCGGATGTACCGATAGAGGTTAATCGAAGTTGCATAAACGTATACAGTCTTGGGATGCAGATTCCATTCTCGATGAAATGTTACAGTCATCGCAAGAATCAGTACGGTGCAACCATTACAAAATCAGGCAGCACCATACTGACACTTCCGATGCCAGCAAACAATGTTGGATGTACCGATAGAGGTTAATCGAAGTTGCATAAACGTATACAGTCTTGGGATGTAGATTCCATTCTCGATGAAATGTTACAGTCATCGCAAGAATCAGTACGGTGCAACCATTACAAAATCAGGCAGCACCATACTGACACTTCCGATGCCAGCAAACGATGTCGGATGTACCGATAGAGGTTAATCGAAGGTGCATAAACTTATACAGTCTTGGGATGTAGATTCCATTCTCGATGAAATATTACAGTCATCGCAAGAATCAGTACGGTGCAACCATTACAAAATCAGGCAGCACCATACTGACACTTGCGATGCCAGCAAACAATGTCGGATGTACCGATAGAGGTTACTCAGAGGTAAGACGCGAGACTCCAATTCGGGAGGTCGCCGTTTCGGTTCCGCCCCCCGGTATTCTGACTGAACATTTTCCCTGTGGTTTCCTCAGTCGTAAAGGCGACTGCTGGAACTGAGTCATACTATCAGCCCTCAGACATTCCCTCACAACTATCCAAACACCGTAATATACCTTGTTGGTAAAGCTGGTGTGCACCCTATAACAGAGATTCATATGACAAATTATTATTATTATGTTGGATGTTTTCTTACTTCTTAATGCCACTTGTTGATGGCACGATTTGATTTACTTCAACATGTGGATATCTATATGTATTATAAATTTCTACCAATTATAATTTTAGTTCATAATCGAAGTTGCATAAACTTACACAGTCTGGGGATGTAGATTAAATTCCCGAGGAAATGTTACAGTCATCGCAAGAATCAGTACGGTGCAACCATTGCAAAATCAGGCAGCACCATACTGACACTTGCGATGCCAGCAAACAATGTCGGATGTACTGATAGAGGTGGCTCAGCGGTAAGACGTGAGACTCCAATTCGGGAGGTCGCCGGTTCGATTCCGGCCTCCGGCAGTTCTGACTGAACACTTATACAGTTTAAGTTTGTAGATTCAAATCTCGAGGAAATGTTACAGTCATCGAAATTGTTGTTATGGTGGTTCCATTATAAAGTAAGGAACCCCAGTGCCAGCAATTACGACGTCTGCTAACAATCTTAAACGTCTTTTTACTTATTAAGATGTAAGATTGAATGCATTATTCAGGAATTGAGATGTCTATGTAACTATCTTCTATAATCTTTATGAATGAACAAGGACAATGTAGATCATGTCGAAATACTGCAATACACAATGACAATACCAGGCAAAAAAAACAATTTCTGTAGCCATCACAAGAATTAAAAGATGTATGAAGAAGCACTTATTTATATAGAAGTAAAGTTATGGAATAAATTACCAAATGACCTAAGGTCCAGTCTTACAATATCCCAAAACTACTTATTCGTCGAATACCTTGTTTTCTCCATGGCAATGATCAATCAAACCTCTTGAAATCCTACAAATAGCTTAATTGCTACAAATAACTTTCCTATTAGGAGATTGTAAGACCGGTTCTAAAACAAAGAGTTCAGAAGAAAAGCACTTTTAAAGCTAACTTAAAGATTACCTAAAATGGAAAACATTGTATGTACTCCATAGATCAATTGTAGAATCAAGACATATTGTAATGAATGATAAAGGGGGAAAAAAGTAACATGTAATAAGCTAGATATTGGTAACAAAGGCATATCTACTTGTAGTATCAAGAAAACTGTCAGTGAGTCTATTTTATTAATGAAGGCCTATGTGAACTATGTTTTATATCTATGTATAGTTAGTAGTTACCTAAGTTTTATAATTAGAACATAAGATTATGTTGTGTAGTGTAGTGAAGTGTAGTAAGTTGAGCAGTAAAATCTCATCCGTCTGATTCTCCCATTATTCAAATTGAAATATACCAGCCATACATCGTTTATAGGAGCAAATACTGTAATTTTTTATAAATCAGAAGAAAAGATTTTTTTCAGATGTTTTGGTGTTGATATTCTCAATGATGTGTCACCAATTCCAGATGTAATAGTCAGACAACTTAGTTTAGAGGCTCGAGCTAAATTATAACTTGACTACAAAAATATTTAAATTTCAAACTCAATTATCGAATTAGAAATTCTTTGTACTTGAAGTGTTTAAAATGGCAAGGGGCAGAAGTTGAAAATTAGTTCCCAGACATCCATAATCTGAAACAATAACTAAATATCAAATCAAATCTCAAGGTAAGTTACATTCTTTAGTATCTTCAGCACTATTATTTGTAGTCACAATTATAATGATCCTAGTGCCTCAGATAATCAGTACAGATAATAAAGCTGGGCCAAAGGAGTATCCTGCGATTTAATCTTTTGTGTACAATTGTTTGAATTTCTACTCTGTTTTAGTAGCAGTAGCCTATGTGGCATTAACACTTCTAAAACAAAGTAAATGCAAGATTGCTATTCATTGAATTTGAAAATGAAAAAATCAAAGAGGCAAATGGGGTAGTCAGGATTAATATTCCACCCAAAAGTGCCTCCTGAAAGGTAACGTTATAGCTTGAAGAGCTATGAAGCCTGGCGACCTAGTTTTCAAATTAAACCACTGTTCATTATTATTATAAATTAACTTGATATTAAAATCATACGTTTGATTGACAACGTATACAAATATTTAACTACTCAACAAGTTATAACTTAAAGCGCTGGAGCCTCTTCCATCATGGATTATCAGATGGACATAGTTTTATCATCATTCAATACATCATGGGGTGGTTGTGTTTGTTGTGTGCGTGTGCGCGGTTAGTGTGCTGAATGTTTATGCAATCGGTGTATGTGTGTATGTGACTGTGTTTGTTGTTAGTATGTGTATTGTGTATGGGTAGGGTGTGATTGCCATTCATTATACATTAGTAAGTGTAAGTGCTTATGCACGGTTGATTTTTCCTTCACTTCAAAGCATTGCAGAAAACCGATAGATATGGCACATTGCTTTAGCACAGGCTCCTGGTTCGATACTCCCCACCGGCAATCCCGACTGAAGGATTTGTCCGAGATTTGTCCCTACTCGATGCAGCATACAACACCAGTGATTACATACCTGCTTATTTCCTTAGAATATCCTCAACAGATTGTTCCATCAGTCATAGGGATTATATGATGATTGTAGTTTATGTGCTTACCGTTATTGACAGAGACTGACATAAAAATCCTTTAAATAAGATTGAATATGCACAGGCTCTGCTGACAACAGTTGCTTGTATCTTTGAGTATCAGTTTGTCCCCTGATGTCTGAACGGCAAACCATTGTATTTCATAAGTGAGAACTCTTTGGATCTCATTGCAATGGTACATATACATGAACCTTTTGTTGAGAGTGGTACAGGCATCGAAAGAGGCGTATTTTGACGTATAACGTGCACAACCAACATCATGTGTACTCATCTTCGAACAAAAAAATAATTAAATGCTGTGAGAACAGAAGCACGTTGTTCGAACATACCGTCATGATACCAGTGAACGAAGCCGGGACAGTCGAAATCAATTTTAATTATCTATTCGGGTAGCGAAATTCTTCGGCAGTGTTTAATGATGGATCCTGAAATCTTCTGTTTCTCCACTTCTTAATTGGTGTAAATGCACCTGTTTTCGTTTGTATGTGGGCAGACTGATCATCGGATGTAGATAAACCTGAACACATACAAACAAAACCAGTCACAAGAATTCGCCCAACCTGGTTCTTCCTCAGATGTTTCCCTACTTAAGGACATCCTTGGCGTCGATAACAGTGCCTTTAGGACTCGTTGGGCCGTGAGATCCTTCGTCAGTGTTTGATAGATGTATAAAAATGATCGCATCCTGTAATCTTCCTTGTTTTCACTTTAAAGTGGTGTAAATGCGCCTGTTTTTGTTGTACTTGGACACACTTATCATCGGATATAGATAAGCGTATTTCAAGTACAAACAAAACCAGTCACAAGAATGTTGTTCAACCTTGTTTCTTCAGATGTTTTAAATTTTACACTTAAGAAACGAGATTAAAGTTCAGCTTAATCAGTAGTAGCTATTTTCATGGATTTGTCAAAAGCTTTTGACTGTATAAATCACAACATATTACTAAAAAACCAACATAATGATGACATTAGAGGTCAACTACTAAACTGGATGAAGACATATCTCCTCATTAGAACACAATATGTACAATATGTAGAAAAAAGCTCAAGCTAGAAATAAGATTACATTTTACTCATCAAAGAAGAAAATATTCCACTTGGTGTTATCCGAGGATCGGTACTAGCTAAGTAACTTTTTAACATCTATGTAAAGGACATTATAAAAACAAAGTACACCAACATTAATTGATCGAATCCCACATATTATATGGTATAATTGCATAGCGAAGTTCATCTTAAGGTAACACGGATAGAACATTTAAACTTCAGAAAAGGGCTGCAAGAATAATTATGCAAACTTAAATGCACTGAATCATGCAAGGAACATTTCAAGACCCCCTCTTCTTTTTTAGACCATGGAGGGTTGATCCCATAACACCCACGCACTCTTACCACCCTTGGATAAGCTACTGTTCAGAGATAATGTTTTTACATTAATTTTCTACTTAAATCATCTGAAACATAGCGATGCGATATAGACAAGTGATTAATTCTGGTAGATCGTTTTGCTCATTATCTGTGCTGCTTGATTTTTATACCATTTCAAAGTCAGGTATATAAAAAACGAGCTACACAGACAATAGGCAGCAAAATGTGTCGATTGTCTTCATGATAACAAATGTACATACAGGATCTTAAATTATTGGCCGAGAATAATAACAGTCAAATCTCTGGGTAAAACTGCTGTGGAGTCCAATGGCATTGCGAATAACAATACACCCACGCATTTTGTAGCTTAAGCTATAATAATGATATTAATAATATATAGACTAGGTTCTAATAATGATAACTTTAGGCAACAGAATTTTCAAAAACCCAATTATATAGTGCCTGTCACCACAGCTTTATCACAGTAATGAAATGAAATGAAAATTTATGTGTAATAAGAATTGAGTGTAAAAATAAACTATATGCGCGCATCACAGTTAAAATCATAATCTCACCTAATCCTAATAAAATTTTCTAATTCGTTTTGTAGCCAATTAAGAACGTTGTATCAATATAACACGAGCATTTTATTCCATTTAAAATGTGTGGACAGACATATTAACACAGAATACATAATGATTCATTGGTTAAAAAGGATACTAAAATCTTTCTTAGAAGTGAAGTGCAGTGTGATATTAAATTATGTGCCAATCCCCTAATAATTAAATATAAATTAGTGTAGTGGACACATCACAGAATAGCACCTGCAGTCATGATGAAAACATTGTTTGTCTCAGCTTCCAACTCCCCCGCTGTAAATATTTACTATAAACAATATACTATATACGTTATCTAAAACATACCCGAACAGGGCGCTTAAGTGGAACACATGTTCTTAAAATGCCTAATACATAATTATATGTAATATTTATAAATATTTAATAAATAATATACCTTATGTGTATACGTTTTTCATTTCACAGCCATTATAGGCATTACCATTCTGGCATATACATATATATTTTTTTTTTTCTTCTTGTACCAAGATGGCTTTTTCAGCCATTCTTATGTCTAACTATCCAATATAAAAAAATGGATAGCGTGGCGTGGTGCGGCGACTTTTGGTACCAGACTTCTGTTCCGGACCAGGGGGCACTTGATCTTGGACTTGTCGGTCACTTGTAGCAGATCGGAAGCGTCGTCGCATAGCCCATATATATATAGTATACATTGGAGTTGAACTCATATTATGCTCGCGATTTACAGGTTTATATATTTGAAATAAGAATAAATATTAGGAGAGTGCATGCTTTTATAATCGATATTAATAGATTATCATACCACTAATAAAATAGATTGTATCTATCATTGAAAAGAATGAACAGTTTTGTGGTAGCCCCTTGTATCCCCAGTTATTACTATCATCGTGTTATGTGACGAGATGGTAAGTAGGTTAGCTCAAGTAGAATGTGAACAACTAGACAATTCATAATACATGTAACACAAATAATACAAGAAATAGAAATAAAAATAATAATAATAATAATAATAATAATAATAATAAAAATAATAATAACAATAATAATAATAATAATAATAATAATAATAATAATAATAATAATAATAATAATAATAATAATAATAATAATAATAATAATAATAATAATAATAATAATAATAATAATAATAATATTAATAATAATATTAATAAAATTTTTTTTTTTTTTTTTTTTTTTTTTTATTACAAACTAAAGCAATGTACATTTCAATTTGTGCATACTTAATATCCCACTAAGCCTAGTGGCTTATCAGTGGGTCACATACAAATAAAAGACGCAAATTAGCACATTCGTAGCAGAAATCAGAAACACAAAAGTAAAGAAACAGAAGTCAGAACGATAACATGACTTTGTCCTATAAATACAATAATATGATGCATATGATACATAATAACAATATGATAGAATATGATAGAAGGGGTTGAAATAGAAAATAATAAAATTCCACATTTGAAAATTCAAAGTCAATTTTACATACAAGGGTAACAGATAAATAAACATACCGTTCAGCACTGTACGCGCAATTAATGCGAGGAAGTGTTCAGTACAAATAAGTGTTCAATACAAAATTCAGTAAAAATAATAATAATAATAATAATAATAATAATAATAATAATAATAATAATAATAATAATAATAATAATAATAATAATAATAATAATAATAATAATAATAATAATAATAATAATAATAATAATAATAGTAATACTAATGATAATAGTAATGACAATTAACAATAATAATGATAATAATAAACAGCCAGATAAGAGAGCCATTATTTGCATTATTAATGACCATTAAAAATTCAGGTCCGTGGTTTCTATTCGCATACTAGTGAGGAACCTATATGTTTTCATGTTACTATTTACTTCCAATCACGTTTTTTTTTTTTTTGTATTGTGTTTTCTTCATAGAATATAAACTAATGATTATATATAATGTATTTCTACATCTTCTTTCTTCTTCTTCAACTTTCATAGGTCTCCTGTTATAAGCAGTCGCAGTTATTGACGACTTTGACTATGATACGATTTCAAATGCAACGTTTCTTATGTCAAAGCCGTCAATATCAGCAACCAAGTAGGCCTCGATTAATCCTTGATTCACAGGGTACAGCTACAACTACCTGCAACAGAAGGGTCTTCTATGATTTTGTAATTTGCACTTACTTGTCACTAAATTGAGTGCGTACTAAATAACATACGTTCGTATCCGTCATCAACTACCATTAACAAATTGTCGATCCGAGTTTTCTTGAATGGATAATTTACGTCCGTAATGTCGTTGGCCTTTCCCTCTTGTTTGTATGTCAATCTGAAACAAATGAGTTATTCAGTTGTTGCTGTGTATACATATTTATAAAGGGTATTAATGAAATTAAATAAATTGTATAAGTGTGACAGAATACTTACATCATTTATCTGCCTTCTGCTCTAGGAAGAATTATATAATTTCGTGTTTAACGACGTACTCAAACGTTTGGTCAAATGACATTAGGGTTGGGCTGGGGGGAGGGGGGGGGAGGTGATTTATGGAAAGACATATCAAAACGGGCTCGGGGTCGTTAGCTGACAGGTCCGTAATCTGTAGCATAACAAACCCTTAACAGATAACGGACAGTCAGCTAACGGCCCCGTTAATGACCGATCGAAATACCGTGCCTAAGACATAGGCCTACAATATCAGGCCGGGTGAAACCAACAAAATGTATCTTTCATCTTAGATCCCTCATAACAGTGGGGCATGGTTTCAAATGTTATTGCTTGTAATAGTCACCGATAGCGGAAAAAGCCGAGACTAATTCGGGAGGTCGCCCGTTCGATTCTGCCGTCTGGCAATCCTGACGAATGGTTTCTCCCAGGTTTTCCTGGGTCATACAGGCGAATGGTGCGATAATTCAGACTAAACCCACTGTCTACAGTGATGTGTTTTTATGTATTGTTCTGCTCCACAGCTGTTGTAAAGTATGAACAGTATTTTACAAGTCACAGATATTTTACAGTCAAATATCAGCTGTCAACCTCTCGGTGTAGTGATTGTTGTAAAGTATGAACATTATTTTACAACCTACAAATAAGGACACAAGTTTTGACAAATGTGCCTTCCGAGTACCTACCCAACCCTCACGCCATAATTATAAGTGCATTTAAAGTCTTGATGATAGTTCTATAAACAGCCTCTACTTCAGTGAAAGTGTTGTGAAGACATTGAATGCCTCATTAAGACCCAAGAGGAAAAACACACCATTCATAAACCATTTAAAGTAGCAAATACTGCAGATTGCCTTTCTGAACCAGCATGCATTATTTTGGAGGTGAAGATGTTTTGGTGTTAATTGTTAATTATGTGTCAACGATTCAAGATGTAAATGTCAGTCAACCTAGTTTAGAGGCCCGAGCTAAATTATAACTTGAAACTGAAAAAAATATGAGAATGCCAGATCAGTTGTCAAATTCGTAATTTGTCGGAGACAATCTACGTTTTTAAAACTCCGAATACATCAAGCTAAAGGTTAGTTTCCTAGAGAAATAATTTATTCTCGAAGAATTATAGATTTCAAATTATAAACAACTTTTCATGAACATTATAATAAATTAACTTAAAAGTAAGGTTGTACGTTTTATTGATACCGTTTAGAACGCAACAAGTTATAAATTTAAGCGCTAGAGCCTCTTCCATCATGGAATCTCAGATGGACGTAGTTTTATCATCATTCAATACATCCTGAAGTGTTTGTGTGCATGAGAGTATGCGTGCGCGTGCTTTAAACATTATTTTACAACCTGCTCAACGTTTACAATCATTCAATTAAATACCAAGTAAAGCATAAAATAACATGCACAAATCCCTTCCTAACACATGTTCTGCTTCAGCTGACACTCATTGCAGAGGTTGTTGTTGTTGTTTTAAAGTGTGCGTGTTAACTAACTTACTTAAATCTAATATGAAGTAAACGAAAATTAATATCTATAGTTAAGGAAACATTAGCCTCACAGTATTGTCAAAATCTTTAACAATAATGATTAGTAATAATAACAATAAAACGGGATTTTTACACAAAAAGATACAAACACATAAAAACTAACAGAAGATTGAGCAGCGTAACCATAAGTCATCACTTAACAATAATAAAAACAAGAACAATTTAAACAGACACAAAAAACAACTAAACAAGATTAAAAAAATCTCAACTCAGGATCTTATGACATTTCAATTTCGTCTGCAATTAGAAATCAGCAAAGGTCAAATACTGCCCACATATCCGATTTCGTTAGATTATTATATGTACGAAGATTTTCTTCTAACAAATGGAGGGGTTGTCCTTAGCGGGAGGGGGGGAGGGGAAGAAGGGGGTTGTATGGTTACTAATAAGTAAGTGTATTGCCTTCAGTCGTGAACACTGGCTGGCGTTGATGACGGTAAAGATATATCAATTATAGACACATCTTTGTTAGAGCGTTAGTTCCTTGATCTAGCATAGACCTTACAAAAAATTTCAAACTAGGCCTATAAAAGTTGCTGCATACTATAACACTCGATGAGAGGTACCAGACACGTAGTCTTCCTCAGGTGACAAACAACTCATTTCAATGGCTGGATTTGTTGTTGTTGTCAATAATGAGCATTATTTTATGAATTGCACCAGCCTTACCATCAAATAAATGTAAATCGCTGCTGTAAATCGTACAAAAACACTCACTAAGCGGTGCCAAACACGTAGTCTTCCTCAGGTGACATACACCTCATTTCACTGGCTGGAGTTGTTGTTGTTTTCAATAATGAGTATTATTTTATGAAGTCCACCTGTGTGACCATAAATATAGGTAAATCACTGGTAAAAATCATACAATAACACTCACTTAGTGGTGCCAAACACGTAGTCTTCCTCTGGTTACAAACAGCTTATTTCACTGGCTGGATTTGTTGTTGTTGTTGTCGCCGTCGTCGTTGTATCGTTATTTGGTGACGTCACATCACTTATGAATGATGACATGATGTTCCATGACATTGATATGTAAAATAATACTAAGCTAATTTCCTACTTCTTTAGCATCTAATACAAACAGGACCATTAAGGATAATTTACGACTATCGGTTGGTTACCTGGGGCCGGATTCACAGATTATTTCGTGGAAATCACAGTACACTTAAAATATTAGAAGTTTCGTGTTTTGTTTCCTAATACTTACACACTTATAAAATAGACAATTGCGTATGTCAAGTTTAATCAACGATATCTATTCAGTTTCACACTTTGAAGTCAAAGGCAATTTGCCACCATCTTTGAAAAAAGATAGACAAACTCGGACAGCGCATAAATTTTGGACTAAAGTTTTTGTTTTTTACTAGGGTTTCGTAGCAACATTGAATTGAGGGTATGTGCACGTCCGTAACAGCCAATGGCGTGCCATAATCTAGTGTCCTAAAGTTAGGCCAGGCCTCAGTTAAGACCCCTGGTGAATCCGGCCCCTGGAAATTTCTTAGACAGCGGTCGTAAGGAATGAAGCTAGTACGCTCTATTGTCACCTTATCACACATGTTTGTCAAGAGCTGAGAGTATTATGGCATACTTCATGCTTCTTTCTTCATCGGAAGTAGGCAGTGACTCTTATTTTATAAGTGATTCCTACCTAACCATCAAATATTGGTCAAAGTAAGGGCCACTTATACAATACCAGTCACAAGTACGGCGCACCAAATCTTCCTTCTTGGCTGAAAAGAAAAAATTGACTTATATCCTTAGTTGTATTGAGACTGTTCGACACAGGTTGAATAGAGACGAAATTAGGTGTTATTTTCGTGTTATAAAATTACATTAAATGTCAACATATTAAACGTTTGGATTAAATTATGTCGTCGGTGGTGGCTCGTGCATTTGGGCGCAGTCCTAAGCGTACGCCACCCACAAACGTGGGTTCTAAACCTGCATAGGGCATGAATGAGTATCTGTAACTGTTTTTCATCTTCATCCATCAACCCTCAAAGTCTCGAGCATCAGGACTACAATAAAAGATAGGTAAAGCACAACCACAATTGTCGGAATCGGGATCGCAATCGTTTACCGGGAATCGTGAAAAAGTTAACTTGTATTGTTCTTAGGGTGCTGTAAATAATAGAATCGTATTGGCGTAATGATCTAGCGTGAGAAAATGTACGTTTGCGATCTTGATCCCGATTACGATCACGATGCCGACAATTAGCCTTATGGATCAAATTTAACAATTTTGGTTAAAATTAAAATTTACCAATTTATTATAAACACTACCAATTTAGCGATTTTGTTGAGTACATTCTAATCATGGATGGTCATTGTCTAGTTCTGCAACAGTCTCAAATATTCTTATTGAATTAATTACAATCAAACACCCTGAATATCACGCTATACTCACTACACTACGCTCACTAATATCACGCTACACTAAGTAATAAGTATAGCTAAGCTTATAGATTCTATTATATTATGGAATTATGGTGGGTTTACAAACTAGTAATTAGACCAAGAAAGGGCGCGAGCTCCAATCAGCGGCCGAGTTTCAAGCGAGCTCGCGATTGGCAAACCTTCTCGCCAGACATGGTTCATTAAAATAAGAAACACTTCTATTCATTTGTAACAATGAAAAAATAATTACGATAAAAGTTTCTTATATTCATAGAAGGATACACAAGTTCTTTGATGATCTCCTGTCGACAGTTCCGTTGCAATGAGTTCCATTTGTGGCCAACCTGTATAATCAAGCTATGCTTCCTTGTTTCACAGCGTACATTGGACAAACATAATCCACCCTCACTGGCAGTGCCTCATTCGTGGACCAACATGAAACAAGAGAGAGAACATGAGTTACTGGAGATAATTGGTAATTACCACGACATTTTGAATTGTTATTGATGCATGGTACATACACACCTTTATTGCCAATGATGTATTACGAACTTAAATCTACTATGAAGTAAACTGAAATTAATGTCTAGTTAATCCAACATAAGCATCACAGTATTGTCATAATCTTTAACAATAATAATAAGTTATAACAATAAAATGGGATGTTTACACATAAAGATACAAACACATCAACAAAAACGAACTGAAGGCTGAGCAGCATAACAATTAGTCATCACTCAACAATAATAAAAATAATAACAATTTAAACAGACACAAAAAACAATTTGACCACATTAAAATAATATCAACTTAGCAGGGTCTTATGACATTTCAATTTCGTCTGCAATTAGAAATCAGCAAAGGTCAAATACTGCCCACATATCCGATTTCATTAGATTATTACAAATGTACGAAGAAAGACCTTTTTATTTATTTTATTTTATTTAAAATGAAGCCTCTTTTACATTCTTTGGATAATATTATGAAATGTATAGAATTTTTTAGTTGGCAATGTTTTAACTTAATAACTACTCTATCTTCATACATATTCACCAATACAGTGTTATCTAAGACTACAATATTATTACAATGTTTCAATATTACTATTACTAATTAATATAGTTTAATACTTATTGTGCCAGCCTAGAGTGAGAGTGGTTCTGCAAAGTATTCCCCTACAGAGTAGTAGCATCTCCTTAAAAGTGCATCTTTAACTGCTTTTTTAAATTTGTTTAGATATTTTATTTCTTTAGAGCTAGAGTTAAGAGTATTATATATTCTAATTCCACTTTCTGCTAAACCTTTTTCGTTCTGATGCCTTCCGATGCCAGCAAACAATGTCGGATGTACCGATAGAGGTTAATCGAAGTTGCATAAACGTATACAGTCTTGGGATGTAGAATCCATTCTCGATGAAATGTTACAGTCATCGCAAGAATCAGTACGGTGCAACCATTACAAAATCAGGCAGCACCATACTGACACTTTCCATGCCAGCAAACAATGTCGGATGTACCGATAGAGGTTAATCGAAGTTGCATATACGTTTACAGTCATGGGATGTAGATTCTATTCTCGATGAAATGTTACAGTCATTGCAAGAATCAGTACGGTGCAACCATAAAAAATCAGGCAGCACCATACTGACACTTCTGATGCCAGCAAACAATGTCGGATGTACCGATAGAGGTTAATCAAAGTTGCATAAACGCATACAGTCTTGGGATGTAGATTCCATTCTCGATGAAATGTTATAGTCATTGCAAGAATCAGTATGGTGCAACCATTACAAAATCAGGCAGCACCATACTGACACTTCCGATGCCAGCAAACAATGTCGGATGTACCGATAGAGGTTAATCGAAGTTGCATAAACGTATACAGTCTTGGGATGTAGATTCCATTCTCGATGAAATGTTACAGTCACCGCAAGAATCAGTACGGTGCAACCATTACAAAATCAGGCACCACCATACTGACACTTCCGATGCCCGCAAACAATGTCGGATGTACCGATAGAGGTTAATCGAAGTTGCATAAACGCATACAGTCTTGGGATGTAGATTCCATTCTCGATGAAATGTTACAGTCATCGCAAGAATCAGTAGTGTGCAACCATAACAAAATCAGGCAGCACCATACTAACACTTCCGATGCCAGCAAACAATGTTGGATGTACCGATAGAGGTTAATCGAAGTTGCATAAACGCATACAGTCTTGGGATGAAGATTCCATTCTCGATGAAATGTTACAGTCATCGCAAGAATCAGTACGGTGCAACCATTACAAAATCAGGCAGCACCATACTGACACTTCCGATGCC
The DNA here is from genome assembly GCA_945910005.1 of Isoperla grammatica. Taxonomy (NCBI): domain Eukaryota; kingdom Metazoa; phylum Arthropoda; class Insecta; order Plecoptera; family Perlodidae; genus Isoperla; species Isoperla grammatica. Next base: position 11,778,097 of record OX246746.1, on the reverse strand, counting down.
AGCAAACAATGTCAGATGTATCGATAGAGGTGAATCAAAGTTGCATAAACGTATACAGTCTTGGGATGTAGATTCCATTCTCGATGAAATGTTACAGTCATCGCAAGAATCAGTACGGTGCAACCATAACAAAATCAGGCAGCACCATACTGACACTTCCGATACCAGCAAACAATGTCGGATGTACCAATAGAGGTTAATCGAAGTTGCATAAACGTATACAGTCTTGGGTTGTGGATTCCATTGTCGATGAAATGTTACAGTCATCGCAAGAATCAGTACGGTGCAACCATTTCAAAATCAGGCAGCACCATACTGACACTTCCGATGCCAGCAAACAATGTCGGATGTACCGATAGAGGTTAATCGAAGTTGCATAAACGTTTACAGTCTTGGGATGTAGATTCCATTCTCGATGAAATGTTACAGTCATCGCAAGAATCAGTACGGTGCAACCATTACAAAATCAGGCAGCACCATACTGACACTTCCGATGCCAGCAAACAATGTCGGATGTACCGATAGAGGTTAATCGAAGTTGCATAAACGTTTACAGTCTTGGGATGTAGATTCCATTCTCGATGAAATGTTACAGTCATCGCAAGAATCAGTACGGTGCAACCATTACAAAATCAGGCAGCACCATACTGACACTTCCGATGCCAGCAAACAATGTCGGATGTACCGATAGAGGTTAATCGAAGTTGCATAAACGTATACAGTCTTGGGATGTAGATTCCATTCTCGATGAAATGTTACAGTCATCGCAAGAATCAGTACGGTGCAACCATTACAAAATCAGGCAGCACCATACTGACACTTCCGATGCCAGCAAACAATGTCGGATGTACCGATGGAGGTAAATCGAAGTTGCATAAACGTATACAGTCTTGGGATGTAGATTCCATTCTCGATGAAATGTTACAGTCATCGCAAGAATCAGTACGGTGCAACCATAACAAAATCAGGCAGCACCATACTGACACTTCCGATGCCAGCAAACAATGTCGGATGTACCGATAGAGGTTAATCGAAGTTGCATAAACGTTTACAGTCTTGGGATGTAGATTTCATTCTCGATGAAATGTTACAGTCATCGCAAGAATCAGTACGGTGCAACCATTACAAAATCAGGCAGCACCATACTGACACTTCCGATACCAGCAAACAATGTCGGATGTACCGATAGAGGTTAATCGAAGTTGCATAAACGTATACAGTCTTGGGATGTAGATTCCATTCTCGATGAAATGTTACAGTCATCGCAAGAATCAGTACGGTGCAACCATTACAAAATCAGGCAGCACCATACAACACTTCCGATGCCAGCAAACAATGTTGGATGTACCGATGGAGGTTAATCGAAGTTGCGTGAACGTATACAGTCTTGGGACGTAGATTCCATTCTCGACGAAATGTTACAGTCATCGCAAGAATCAGTACGGTGCAACCATTACAAAATCAGGCAGCACCATACTGACACTTCCGATGCCAGCAAACAATGTCAGATGTACCGATAGAGGTTAATCGAAGTTGCATAAACGTATACAGTCTTGGGATGTAGATTCCATTGTCGATGAAATGTTACAGTCATCGCAAGAATCAGTAGGGTGCAACCATTTCAAAATCAGGCAGCACCATACTGACACTTCCGATGCCAGCAAACAATGTCGGATGTACCGATAGAGGTTAATCGAAGTTGCATAAACGTAAACAGTCTTGGGATGTAGATTCCATTCTCGATGAAATGTCACAGTCATCGCAAGAATCAGTACGGTGCAACCATTACAAATTCAGGCAGCACCATACTGACACTTCCGATGCCAGCAAACAATGTCGGATGTACCGATAGAGGTTAATCGAAGGTGCATAAACTTATACAGTCTTGGGATGTAGATTCCATTCTCGATGAAATATTACAGTCATCGCAAGAATCAGTACGGTGCAACCATTACAAAATCAGGCAGCACCATACTGACACTTGCGATGCCAGCAAACAATGTCGGATGTACCGATAGAGGTTACTCTGACGTAAGACGCGAGACTCCAATTCAAGAGGTCGCCGTTTCGGTTCCGCCCCCCGGCAGTTCTGACTGAACATTTTCCCCGTGGTTTCCTCAGTCGTAAAGGCGACTGCTGGAACTGAGTCATACTATCAGCCCTCAGACATTCCCTCTCAACTATCCAAACACCGTTATATACCTTGTTGGTAAAGCTGGTGTGCACCCTATAACAGAGATTCATACAACAAATTATTATTATTATGTTGGATGTTTTCTTACTTCTTAATGCCACTATTTGATGGCACGATTTGATTTACTTCAACATGTGGATATCTATATGTATTATAAATTTCTACCAATTATAATTTTATTTCATAATCGAAGTTGCATAAACTTATACAGTCTGGGGATGTAGATTAAATTCCCGAGGAAATGTTACAGTCATCGCAAGAATCAGTACGGTGCAACCATTGCAAAATCAGGCAGCACCATACTGACACTTGCGATGCCAGCAAACAATGTCGGATGTACCGATAGAGGTGGCTCAGCGGTAAGACGTGAGACTCCAATTCGGGAGGTCGCCGGTTCGATTCCGGCCTCCGGCAGTTCTGACTGAACACTTATACAGTTTAAGTTTGTAGATTAAAATCTCGAGGAAATGTTACAGTTTTTGGAAATTGTTGGTATGGTGGTTCCATTATAAAGTAAGGAACCCCAGTGCCAGCAATTACGACGTCTGCTAACAATCTTAAACGTCTTTTTACTTATTAAGATGTAAGATTGAATGCATTATTCAGGAATTGAGATGTCTATGTAACTATCTTCTATAATCTTTATGAATGAACAAGGACAATGTAGATCATGTCGAAATACTGCAATACACAATGACAATACCAGGCAAAAAAAACAATTTCTGTAGCCATCACAAGAATTGAAAGATATATGAAGAAGCACTTATTTATATAGAAGTAAAGTTATGGAATTAACTACCAAATGACCTAAGGTCCAGTCTTACAATATCCCATAACTACTTATTCGTCGAATAGCTTGGTTTCTCCATGGCAATGATCAATCAAACCTCTTGAAATCCTACAAATAGCTTAATTGCTACAAATAACTTTCCTATTAGGAGATTGTAAGACCGGTTCTAAAACAAAGAGTTCAGAAGAAAAGCACTTTTAAAGCTAACTTAAAGATTACCTAAAATGGAAAACATTGTATGTACTCCATAGATCAACTGCAGAATCAAGACATATTGTAATGAATGATAAAGGGGGACAAAAGTAACATGTAATAAGCTAGATATTGGTAACAGAGGCATATCTACTTGTAGTATCAAGAAAACTGTCAGTGAGTCTATTTTATTAATGAAGGCCTATGTGAACTATGTTTTATATCTATAGTTAGAAGTAACCTAAGTTTTAGACTTGAGAATTTAGAAACACTTCTTAGAGCTAATTAAATAAAATAAATAATGAAAGAAAGTGCGTGCATGTGCATGATGGGCTTGGAGGAGGTAATCAAATATACGTATGCGAGTGCAGTTTGGGTGGGCGTGGTATCGGGGTAGTTTTTGATTGTGTATGGTTATGACCGTGGCATGAGGAGTTCATTTATGCTTAGAGATACATAGTAACTCGTTTTTTATGTGTATTGCATTTTTATATCTTTATCCATTATATTTTAGTTATTAATTACTTATTAGTTATTATTATTTTTACTGCTTATATGTTTTATATTTTATATTCGGTATACATACAAATATATGAAAACAAATTATATATGGAGAGATAGCAATTGTAACAAAAGTTTGCCCGACTGGGTATCGAACCCAGTTGGGCAGTAAAACCTCATCTGTCTCATTCTTTCATTATTCAAATTGAAATACACCAGCCATACATCGTTTATAGGAGCAAATACTGTAATTTTTTATAAATCAGAAGAAAAGATTTTTTTCAGATGTTTTGGTGTTGATATTCTCAATGATGTGTCTCCGATTCCAGATGTAATAGTCAGACAACTTAGTTTAGAGGCTCGAGCTAAATTATAACTAGACTACAAAAATATTTAAATTTCAAACTCAATTATCGAATTAGAAATTCTTTGTACTTGAAGTGTTTAAAATGGCAAGGGGCAGAAGTTGAAAATTAGCTCACAGACATCCATAATCTGAAACATTAACTAAATATCAAATCAAATCTCAAGGTAAGTTACATTCTTTAGTATCTTCAGCACTATTATTTGTAGTCACAATTATAATGATCCTAGTGCCTCAGATAATCAGTACAGATAATAAAGCTGGGCCAAAGGAGTATCCTGCAATTTAATCTTTTGTGTACAATTGTTTGAATTTCTACTCTGTTTTAGTAGCAGTGGCCTATGTGGCATTAACACTTCTAAAACAAAGTAAATGCAAGATTGCTATTCGTTGAATTTGAAAATGAAAAAATCAAAGAGGCAAATGGGGTAGTCAGGATTAATATTCCACCCAAAAGTGCCTCCTGAAAGGTAACGTTATAGCTTGAAGAGCTATGAAGCCTGGCGACCTAGTTTTCAAATTAAACCACTGTTCATTATTATTATAAATTAACTTGATATTAAAATCATACGTTTGATTGACAACGTATACAAATATTTAACTACTCAACAAGTTATAACTTAAAGCGCTGGAGCCTCTTCCATCATGGATTATCAGATGGACATAGTTTTATCATCATTCAATACATCATAGGGTGGTTGTGTTTGTTGTGTGCGTGTGCGCGGTTAGTGTGCTGAATGTTTATGCAATCGGTGTATGTGCGTATGTGACTGTGTTTGTTGTTAGTATGTGTATTGTGTATGGGTAGGGTGTGATTGCCATTCATTATACATTAGTAAGTGTAAGTGCTTATGCACGGTTGATTTTTCCTTCACTTCAAAGCATTGCAGAAAACCGATAGATATGGCACAGTGCTTTAGCACAGGCTCCTGGTTCGATACTCCCCAGAAGCAATCCCGACTGAAGGATTTGTCCGAGATTTGTCCCTACTCGATGCAGCATACAACACCAGTGATTACATACCTACTTATTTCCTTAGAATATCCTCAACAGATTGTTCCATCAGTCATAGGGATTATATGATGATTGTAGTTTATGTGCTTACCGTTATTGACAGAGACTGACATAAAAATCCTTTATATAAGATTGAATATGCACAGGCTCTGCTGACAACAGTTGCTTGTATCTTAGAGTATCAGTTCGTCCCCTGATGTCTGAACGGCAAACCATTGTAATTCATAAGTGAGAACTCTTTGGATCTCATTGCAATGGTACGTATACATGAACCTTTTGTTGAGAGTGGTACAGGCATCGAAAGAGGCGTATTTTGACGTATAACGTGCACAACAAACATCATGTGTACTCATCTTCGAACAAAAAAATAATGAAATGCTGTGAGAACAGAAGCACGTTGTTCGAACATACCGTCATGATACCAGTGAACGAAGCCGGGACAGTCGAAATCAATTTTAATTATCTATTCGGGTAGCGAAATTCTTCGTCAGTGTTTTATGATGGATCCTGAAATCTTCTGTTTCTACACTTCTTAATTGGTGTAAGTGCACCTGTTTTCGTTTGTATGTGGGCAGACTGATCATCGGATGTAGATAAACCTGAACACATACAAACAAAACCAGTCACAAGAATTCGCCCAACCTGGTTCTTCCTCAGATGTTTCCCTACTTAAGGACATCCTTGGCGTCGATAACAGTGCCTTTAGGACTCGTTGGGCCGTGAGATCCTTCGTCAGTGTTTGATAGATGTATAAAAATGATCGCATCCTGTAATCTTCCTTGTTTTCACTTTAAAGTGGTGTAAATGCGCCTGTTTTTGTTGTACTTGGACACACTTATCATCGGATATAGATAAGCGTATTTCAAGTACAAACAAAACCAGTCACAAGAATGTTGTTCAACCTTGTTTCTTCAGATGTTTTAAATTTTACACTAAAGAAACGAGATTAAAGTTCAGCTTAATCAGTAGTAGCTATTTTCATGGATTTGTCAAAAGCTTTTGACTGTATAAATCACAACATATTACTAAAAAACCAACATAATGATGACATTAGAGGTCAACTACTAAACTGGATTAAGACATATCTCCATAGAACACAATATGTACAATATGTAGAAAAAAGCTCAAGATAGAAATAAGATTACATTTTACTCATCAAAGAAGAAAATATTCCACTTGGTGTTATCCGAGGATCGGTACTAGCTAAGTAACTTTTTAACATCTATGTAAAGGACATTATAAAAACATAGTACACCAACATTAATTGATCGAATCCCACATATTATATGGTATAATTGCATAGCGAAGTTCATCTTAAGGTAACACGGATAGAACATTTAAACTTCAGAAAAGGGCTGCAAGAATAATTATGCAAACTTAAATGCACTGAATCATGCAAGGAACATTTCAAGACCCCCTCTTCTTTTTTAGACCATGGAGGGTTGATCCCATAACACTCACGCACTCTTACCACCCTTGGATAAGCTACTGTTCAGAGATAATGTTTTTACATTAATTTTCTACTTAAATCATCTGAAACATAGCGATGCGATATAGACAAGTGATTATTTCTGGTAGATCGTTTTGCTCATTATCTGTGCTGCTTGATTTTTATACCATTTCAAAGTCAGGTATATAAAAAACGAGCTACACAGACAATAGGCAGCAAAATGTGTCGATTGTCTTCATGATAACAAATGTACATACAGGATCTTAAATTATTGGCCGAGAATATTAACAGTCAAATCTCTGGGTAAAACTGCTGTGGAGTCCAATGGCATTGCGAATAACCATACACCCACGCATTTTGTAGCTTAAGCTATAATAATGATATTAATAATATATAGACTAGGTTCTAATAATGATAACTTTAGGCAACAGAATTTTCAAAAACCCAATTATGTCGTGCCTGTCACCACAGCTTTATCACAGTAATGAAATGAAATGAAAATTTATGTGTAATAAGAATTGAGTGTAAAAATAAACTATATGCGCGCATCACAGTTAAAATCATAATCTCACCTAATCCTAATAAAATTTTCTAATTCGTTTTGTAGCCAATTAAGAACGTTGTATCAATATAACACGAGCATTTTATTCCATTTAAAATGTGTGGACAGACATATTAACACAGAATACATAATGATTCATTGGTTAAAAAGGATACTAAAATCTATCTTAGTAGTGAAGTGCAGTGTGATATTAAATGATGTGCCAATCCCCTTATAATTAAATATAAATTAGTGTAGTGGACACATCACAGAATAGCACCTGCAGTCATGATGAAAACATTGTTTGTCTCAGCTTCCAACTCCCCCGCTGTAAATATTTACTATAAACAATATACTATATACGTTATCTAAAACATACTCGAAACAGGCGCCTAAGTGGAACACATGTTCTTAAAATGCCTAATACATAATTATATGTAATATTTATAAATATTTAATCAAAAATATACCTTATGTGTATACGTTTTTCATTTCACAGCCATTATAGGCATTACCATTCTGGCATATACATATATATTTTTTTTTTTCGTTCTTGTAACAAGATGGCTTTTTCAGCCATTCTTATGTCTAACTATCCAATATAAAAAAAATGGATAGCGTGGCGTGGTGTGGCGATGTTTGGTACCAGACTTCTGTTTCGGACCAGGGGGCACTTGATCTTGGACTTGTCGGTCACTTGTAGCAGATCGGAAGCGTCGTCGCATAGCCCATATATATATAGTATACATTGGAGTTGAACTCATATTATGCTCGCGATTTACAGGTTTATATATTTGAAATAAGAATAAATATTAGGAGAGTGCATGCTTTTATAATCGATATTAATAGATTATCCTACCTCTAATAAAATAGATTGTATCTATCATTGAAAAGAATGAACAGTTTTGTGGTAGCCCCTTGTATCCCCAGTTATTACTATCATCGTGTTATGTGACGAGATGGTAAGTAGGTTAGCTCAAGTAGAATGTGAACAACTAGACAATTCATAATACATGTAACACAAATAATACAAGAAATAGTAATAATAATAATAATAATAATAATAATAATAATAATAATAATAATAAAAATAATAATAATGATAATAATAATAATAATAATAATAACAATAATAATAATAATAATAATAATAATAATAATAATAATAATAATAAAAATAATGATAATAATAATAATAATAATAATAATAATAATAATAATAATAATAATAATAATAATAATAATAATAATAATAATAATAATAATAATAATAGTAATACTAATGTTAATAGTAATGACAATTAACAATAATAATGATAATAATAAACAGCCAGATAAGAGAGCCATTATTTGCATTATTAATGACCATTAAAAATTCAGGTCCGTGGTTTCTATTCGCATACTAGTGAGGAACCTATATGTTTTCATGTTACTATTTACTTCCAATCATGTTTTTTTTTTTTTTTTGTATTGTGTTTTCTTCATAGAATATAAGCTAATGATTATATATAATGTATTTCTACATCTTCTTTCTTCTTCTTCAACTTTCATAGGTCTCCTGTTATAAGCAGTCGCAGTTATTGACGACCTTGACTATGATACGATTTCAAATGCAACGTTTCATATGTCAAAGCCGTCAATATCAGCAACCAAGTAGGCCTCGATTAATCCTTGATTCACAGGGTACAGCTACAACTACCTGCAACAGAAGGGTCTTCTATGATTTTGTAATTTGCACTTACTTGTCACTAAATTGAGTGCGTACTAAATAACATACGTTCGTATCCGTCATCAACTACCATTAACAAATTGTCGATCCGAGTTTTCTTGAATGGATAATTTACGTCTGTAATGTCGTTGGCCTTTCCCTCTTGTTTGTATGTCAATCTGAAACAAATGAGTTATTCAGTTGTTGCTGTGTATACATATTTATAAAGGGTATTAATGAAATTAAATAAATTGTATAAGTGTGACAGAATACTTACATCATTTATCTGCCTTCTGCTCTAGGAAGAATTATATAATTTCGTGTTTAACGACGTACTCAAACGTTAAGTCAAATGACATTGGGGTTGGGCTGGGGGGAGGGGGGGGAGGTGATTTATGGAAAGACATATCAAAACGGGCTCGGGGTCGTTAGCTGACAGGTCCGTAATCTGTAGCATAATAAACCCTTAACAGATAACGGACAGTCAGCTAACGGCCCCGTTAATGACCGATCGAAATACCGTGCCTAAGACATAGGCCTACAATATCAGGCCGGGTGAAACCAACAAAATGTATCTTTCATCTTAGATCCCTCATAACAGTGGGGCATGGTTTCAAATGTTATTGCTTGTAATAGTCACCGATAGCGGAAAAAGCCGAGACTAATTCGGGAGGTCGCCCGTTCGATTCTGCCGTCTGGCAATCCTGACGAATGGTTTCTCCCAGATTTTCCTGGGTCATACAGGTGAATGGTGCAATAATTCAGACTAAACCCACTGTCTACAGTGATGTGTTTTTATGTATTGTTCTGCTCCACAGCTGTTGTAAAGTATGAACAGTATTTTACTAGTCACAGATATTTTACAGTCAAATATCAGCTGTCAACCTCTCGGTGTAGTGATTGTTGTAAAGTATGAACATTATTTTACAACCTACAAATAAAGACACAAGTTTTGACAAATGTGCCTTCCGAGTACCTACCCAACCCTCACGCCATAATTATAAGTGCATTTAAGGTCTTGATGATAGTTCTATAAACAGCCTCTACTTCAATGAAAGTGTTGTGAAGACATTGAATGCCTCATTTAGACCCAAGAGGAAAAACACACCATTCATAAACCATTTAAAGTAGCAAATACTGCCGATTGCCTTTCTGAACCAGCATGCATTATTTTGGAGGTGAAGATGTTTTGGTGTTAATTGTTAATTATGTGTCAACGATTCAAGATGTAAATGTCAGACAACCTAGTTTAGAGGCCCGAGCTAAATTATAACTTGAAACTGAAAAAAATATGAGAATGCCAGATCAGTGTTGTCAAATTCGTAATTTGTCGGAGACAATCTACGTTTTTAAAACTCCGAATACATCAAGCTAAAGGTAAGTTTCCTAGAGAAATAATTTATTCTCGAAGAATAATAGATTTCAAATTATAAACAACTTTTCATGAACATTATAATAAATTAACTTAAAAGTAAGGTTGTACTTTTTATTGATACCGTTTAGAACGCAACAAGTTATAAATTTAAGCGCTAGAGCCTCTTCCATCATGGAATCTCAGATGGACGTAGTTTTATCATCATTCAATACATCCTAAAGTGTTTGTGTGCATGAGAGTATGCGTGCGCGTGCTGTAAACATTATTTTACAACCTGCTCAACGTTTACAATCATTCAATTAAATACCAAGTAAAGCATAAAATAACATGCACAAATCCCTTCCTAACACATGTTCCGCTTCAGCTGACACTCATTGCAGTGGTTGTTGTTGTTGTTTTAAAGTGTGCGTGTTAACTAACTTACTTAAATCTAATATGAAGTAAACGAAAATTAATATCTATAGTTAAGGAAACATTAGCCTCACAGTATTGTCAAAATCTTTAACAATAATGATTAGTAATAATAACAATAAAACGGGATTTTTACACAAAAAGATACAAACACATAAAAACTAACAGAAGGTTGAGCAGCGTAACCATAAGTCATCACTTAACAATAATAAAAACAACAACAATTTAAACAGACACAAAAAACAACTAAACAACATTAAAAAAATCTCAACTTAGCAGGATCTTATGACATTTCAATTTCGTCTGCAATTAGAAATCAGCAAAGGTCAAATACTGCCCACATATCCGATTTCATTAGATTATTATATGTACGAAGATTTTCTTCTAACAAATGGAGGGGTTGTCCTTAGCGGGAGGGGGGGAGGGGGAGAAGGGGGTTGTATGGTTACCAATAAGTAAGTGTATTGCCTTCAGTCGTGAACACTGGCTGGCGTTGATGACGGTAAAGATATATCAATTATAGACACATCTTTGTTAGAGCGTTAGTTCCTTGATCTAGCATAGACCTTACAAAAAATTTCAAACTAGGCCTATAAAAGTTGCTGCATACTTAAACACTCGATGAGAGGTACCAGACACGTAGTCTTCCTCAGGTGACAAACAACTCATTTCACTGGCTGGAGTTGTTGTTGTTGTCAATAATGAGCATTATTTTATGAATTGCACCAGCCTTACCATCAAATAAATGTAAATCGCTGCTGTAAATCGTACAAAAACACTCACTAAGCGGTGCCAAACACGTAGTCTTCATCAGGTGACATACACCTCATTTCACTGGCTGGAGTTGTTGTTGTTTTCAATAATGAGTATTATTTTATGAAGTCCACCTGTGTGACCAGTAAATATAGGTAAATCACTGGTAAAAATCATACAATAACACTCACTTAGTGGTGCCAAACACGTAGTCTTCCTCTGGTGACAAACATCTTATTTCACTGGCTGGATTTGTTGTTGTTGTCGCCGTCGTCGTTGTATCGTTATTTGGTGACGTCACATCACTTATGAATGATGACATGATGTTCCATGACATTGATATGTAAAATAATACTAAGCTAATTTCCTACTTCTTTAGCATCTAATACAAACAGGACCATTAGGGATAATTTACGACTATCGGTTGGTTACCTGGGGCCGGATTCACAGATTATTTCGTGGAAATCACAGTACACTTAAAATATTAGAAGTTTCGTGTTTTGTTTCCTAATACTTACACACTTTTAAAATAGACAAATGCGTATGTCAAGTTTAATCAACGATATCTATTCAGTTTCACACTTTGAAGTCAAAGGCAATTTGCCACCATCTTTGAAAAAAGATAGACAAACTCGGACAGCGCATAAATTTTGGACTAAAGTTTTTGTTTTTTACTAGGGTTTCGTAGCAACGTTGAATTGAGGGTATGTGCACGTCCGTAACAGCCAATGGCGTGCCATAATCTAGTGTCCTAAAGTTAGGCCAGGCCTCAGCTAAGACCCCTGGTGAATCCGGCCCCTGGAAATTTCTTAGACAGCGGTCGTAAGGAATGAAGCTAGTACGCTCTATTGTCACCTTATCACACATGTTTGTCAAGAGCTGAGAGTATTATGGCATACTTCATGCTTCTTTCTTCATCGGAAGTAGGCAGTGACTCTTATTTTATAAGTGATTCCTACCTAACCATCAAATATTGGTCAAAGTAAGGGCCACTTATACAATACCAGTCACAAGTACGGCGCACCAAATCTTCCTTCTTGGCTGAAAAGAAAAAATTGACTTATATCCTTAGTTTCATTGAGACTGTTCGACACAGGTTGAATAGAGACGAAATTAGGTGTTATTTTCGTGTTATAAAATTACATTCAATGTCAACATATTAAACGTTTGGATTAAATTATGTCGTCGGTGGTGGCTCGTGCATTTGGGCGCAGTCCTAAGCGTACGCCACCCACAAACGTGGGTTCTAAACCTGCATAGGGCATGAATGAGTATCTGTAACTGTTTTTCATCTTCATCCATCAACCCTCAAAGTCTCGAGCATCAGGACTACAATAAAAGATAGGTAAAGCACAACCACAATTGTCGGAATCGGGATCGCAATCGTTTACCGGGAATCGTGAAAAAGTTAACTTGTATTGTTCTAAGGGTGCTGTAAATAATAGAATCGTATTGGCGTAATGATCTAGCGTGAGAAAATGTACGTTTGCGATCTTGATCCCGATTACGATCACGATGCCGACTATTAGCCTTATGGATCAAATTTAACAATTTTGGATAAAATTAAAATTTACCAATTTATTATAAACACTACCAATTTAGCGATTTTGTTGAGTACATTCTAATCATGGATGGTCATGTCTAGTTCTGCAACAGTCTCAAATATTCTTATTGAATTAGTTACATACAAACACCCTGAATATCACGCTATACTCACTACACTACGCTCACTAATATCACGCTAAACTAAGTAATAAGTATAGCTAAGCTTATAGATTCTATTATATTATGGAATTATGGTGGGTTTACAAACTAGTGTTTAGACCAAGAAAGGGCGCGAGCTCCAATCAGCGGCCGAGTTTCAAGCGAGCTCGCGATTGGCAAACCTTCTCGCCAGACATGGTTCATTAAAATAAGAAACACTTCTATTCATTTGTAACAATGAAATAATAATTACGATAAAAGTTTCTTATATTCATAGAAGGATACACAAGTTCTTTGATGATCTCCTGTCGACAGTTCCGTTGCAATGAGTACCATTTGTGGCCAACCTGTATAATCAAACTATGCTTTCTTGTTTCACAGCGTACATTGGACAAACATAATCCACCCTCACTGGCAGTGCCTCATTCGTGGACCAACATGAAACAAGAGAGATAACATGAGTTACTGGAGATAATTGGTAATTACCACGACATTTTGAATTGTTATTGATGCATGGTACATACACACCTTTATTGCCAATGATGTATTACGAACTTAAATCTACTATGAAGTAAACTGAAATTAATGTCTAGTTAATCCAACATGAGCATCACAGTATTGTCATAATCTTTAACAATAATAATAAGTTATAACAATAAAATGGGATGTTTACACATAAAGATACAAACACATCAACAAAAACGAACTGAAGGCTGAGCAGCATAACAATTAGTCATCACTCAACAATAATAAAAACAATAACAATTTAAACAGACACAAAAAACAACTTGACCACATTAAAATAATATCAACTTAGCAGGGTCTTATGGCATTGCAATTTCGTCTGCAATTAGAAATCAGCAAAGGTCAAATACTGCCCACATATCCGATTTCATTAGATTATTACAAATGTACGAAGAAAGACCTTTTTATTTATTTAATTTTATTTAAAATGAAGCCTCTTTTACATTCTTTGGATTACATTATGAAATGTATAGAATTTTTTAGTTGGCAATGTTTTAACTTAATAACTACTCTATCTACATACATATTCACCAATACAGTGTTATCTAAGACTACAATATTATTACAATGGTTCAATATTACTATTACTAATTAATATAGTTCAATACTTATTGTGCCAGCCTAGAGTGAGAGTGGTTCTGCAAAGTATTTCCCTACAGAGTAGTAGCATCTCCTTAAAAGTGCATCTTTAACTGCTTCTTTAAATTTGTTTAGATATTTTATTTCTTTAGAGCTAGAGTTAAGAGTATTATATATTCTAATTCCACTTTCTGCTAAACCTTGTTGTCTTTTTGTTAGGTTGCACTGCGTTACTCTCAGTTGACTTTTATTTCTAGAATTTCTATCGTGAATGTTTGAGTTTACAGTAAATAGGGTAAGGTGGGTATGAACAAAGATGATTACTTCATATATATATAGGCACAGGGCATGGGGAGAATGCGAAGAGCTTTAAATATGGGTTTGCAGTTAGCCCTGGACCCAGCTTGATCAATAACTGTAACCGCTTTTTTCTGGAGTACAAAAATTCTCTTAGCACCAGTCCCATTCCCCCATATGGCAATACCATATGTCATTATGGAATGAAAGTAGGCAAAGTAAACGGATTTATTTGTGTTTTTATTTACTAGGTTGCTTAGCCGTCTTAGAATAAAACATGCACTAGCTAGCTAGTTTTGGGAGTAAGCTTTTTATGTGAGTTTTCCTCTAACAACTGGAGGGGTTGCATGGGGTGTAGCGGGAAGGGGGAGGAGGCAGGTTGTATGGTTACTCATTAGTAAGTGTATTGCCTTCAGTCGTGTACACTTGCTGACGTAGATGATGGTAAAGATATATCATTCATAAACACATCTTTGTTAGTACGTTAGGTCCTTGTTGTAGCATAGGCCTTACAAAATATTTTAAACTAGGCTTATAAAAGTTGCTGCATACAATAACACTCAATAAGCGGTGCCAGACACGTAGTCTTCCTCTGGTGACAAAAAACTCATTTCACTGGCTGGAGTTTTTGTTGTTGTCAATTATGAGCATTATTTTATGAGTGCCACCAAAATTACCATCAAATCTAGGTAAAATACTGGTGTCACTCACACAATAACACTCACTTAGTGGTGCTAAACACGTAGTCTTCCTCTGGTTACAAACAGCTTATTTCACTGGCTGGATTTGTTGTTGTTGTCGCCGTCGTCGTTGTATCGTTATTTGGTGACGTCACATCACTTATGAATGATGACATGATGTTCCATGACATTGATATGTAAAAAAATACTAAGCTGATTTCCTACTTCTTTAGCATCTAATACAAACAGGACCATTCGGGTTTATTTACGACTATCGGTTAGTTACCTGGGGCGATTCACAAGCGGTCTTAACTTAGGACCGGTCCGTAGTTTACTGTACCGTATGTGCTATTATAAACCCATGATAGGCCTACTACACAGCCCAGTTGATAGCTAATTTCGTGGAAATCACAGTACACTTAAAATATTAGAAAGGCGGTGTTTTAATGTTTTGTGTTTTGTTTCCTAATACCTACACACTTTTAAAACAAACAAATCCGTATGTCAAGTTTAATAAACGATATCTATTCAGGTTCCCACTTTGAAGTCATAGGCGAATTGCCACCATCTTTGAAAAAAGATAGACAAACTCGGACAGCGCATAAATTTTAGACTCAAGTTTTTGTTATTTACTAGGGTTTCGTAGCAACATTTTATTTATTTATTTATTTAATGTCTATCCTATTCAGCTATAAAAACTGATTTACAAAGGAGGACCTTAAATAAAACTAAGCCTTGCAAACAATGAATAGTAATGAAATCATAAATAACAATAACAACAGAAACAAAACAAACTACTGAACTATATAAAAAAAAACAAGAACAAGAAAAAATAATTGACAAATGAAATAAAATCAAATGAGGTGGAAATTCAACATATTAAAAAATGAAAATAGAAGTATGCAACTAAGAAAGAAGATGAAGAAAAAAAAACAAAAAAAAATTGTGGGAAAAAATTAATATATATATAAAAGTGAAAAAGAAGAATAAAAAGAAGAAAGAAAAGAAAAAAGAAAAAAGAGAAATAGCCGTAACAGCCAATGGCGTGCCATAATCTAGTGTCCTAAAGTTAGGCCAGGCCTCAGTTAAGACCCCATGTGAATCCGGCCCCTGGAAATTTCTTAGACAGCGGTCGTAACGAATGAAGCTAGTAAGCTCTATTGTCACCTTATCATTCTGACTGTCACCTCAGTCTTCTTAATCTTCACACATATTTGTCAAGCGCTAAGAGTATTATGGCATACTTTATGCTTCTTTCTTCATCGGAAGTAGGCAGTGACTCTTATTTTATAAGTGATCCGTACTTAACCATCAAATATTGGTCAAAATAAGGGCCACTTATACAATACCAGTCACAAGTACGGAGCACCAAATCTTCCTTCTTGGCTGAAAAGAAAAAATTGACTTATTTCCTTAGTTTCATTGAGACTGTTCGACACAGGTTGAATAGAGACGAAATTAGGTGTTATTTTCGTGTTATAAAATTACATTCAATAACAACATATTAAACGTTTGGATTAAATTATGTCGTCGGTGGTGGCTCGTGCATTTGGGCGCAGTCCTAAGCGTACGCCACCCACAAACGTGGGTTCAAAACCCGCATAGGGCATGAATGAGTATCTGTAACTGTTTTTCATCTTCATCCATCAACCCTCAAATTCTCGAGCATCACGACTACAGTAAAAGATACGTAAAGCACAACCACAATTGTCGGAATCGTGAAAAAGTTAACTTGTATTGTTCTTATGGTGCAGTAAATAATAGAATCGTAGTGGCGTAATGATCTAGCGTGAGAAAATGTACGTTTGCGATCTTGATCCCGATTACGATCACGATGCCGACAATTAGCCTTATGGATCAAATTTAACAATTTTGGATAAAATTAAAATTTACCAATTTATTATAAACACTACCAATTTAGCGTTTTTGTTGAGTACATTCTAATCATGGATGGTCATGTCTAGTTCTGCAACAGTCTCAAATATTCTTATTGAATTAGTTACATACAAACATCCTGAATATCACGCTATACTCACTACACTACGCTCACTAACATCACGCTACACTAAGTAATAAGTATAGCTAAGCTTATAGATTCTATTATATTTTGGAATTATGGTGGGTTTACAAACAAGTGTTAAGACGAAGAGAGGGCGCGAGCTCCAATCAGCGGCCGAGTTTCAAGTGAGCTCGCGATTGGCAAACCTTCTCGCCAGACATGGTTCATTCAAATAAGAAACGTTTCTATTCATTTGTAACAATGAAATAATATTTACGATAAAAGTTTCTTATATTCATAGAAGGATACACAAGTTCTTTGATGATCTCCTGTCGACAGTTCCGTTGCAATGAGTCCCATTTGTGGCCAACCTGTATAATCAAGCTATGCTTTCTTGTTTCACAGCGTACATTGGACAAACATAATCCACCCTCACTGGCAGTGCCTCATTCGTGGACCAACATGAAACAAGAGAGATAACATGAGTTACTGGAGATAATTGGTAATTACCACGACATTTTGAATTGTTATTGATGAATGGTACATACACACCTTTATTGCCAATGATGTATTACTAACTTAAATCTACTATGAAGTAAACTGAAATTAATGTCTAGTTAATGCAACATAAGCATCACAGTATTGTAATAATCTTCAACAATAATAATAAGTTATAACAATAAAATGGGATGTTTACACATAAAGATACAAACACATCAACAAAAACGAACTGAAGGCTGAGCAGCATAACAATTAGTCATCACTCAACAATAATAAAAACAATAACAATTTAAACAGACACAAAAAACAACTTGACCACATTAAAATAATATCAACTTAGCAGGGTCTTATGACATTTCAATTTCGTCTGCAATTAGAAATCAGCAAAGGTCAAATACTGCCCACATATCCGATTTCATTAGATTATTACAAATGTACGAAGAAAGACCTTTTTATTTATTTAATTTTATTTAAAATGAAGCCTCTTTTACATTCTTTGGATTACATTATGAAATGTATAGAATTTTTTAGTTGGCAATGTTTTAACTTAATAACTACTCTATCTACATACATATTCACCAATACAGTGTTATCTTAGACTACAATATTATTACAATGTTTCAATATTACTATTACTAATTAATATAGTTCAATACTTATTGTGCCAGCCTAGAGTGAGAGTGGTTCTGCAAAGTATTCCCCTACAGAGTAGTAGCATCTCCTTAAAAGTGCATCTTTAACTGCTTTTTTAAATTTGTTTAGATATTTTATTTCTTTAGAGCTAGAGTTAAGAGTATTATATATTCTAATTCCACTTTCTGCCTAACCTTTTTGTATTTTTGTTAGGTTGCACTGCGTTACTCTCAGTTGACTTTTATTTCTAGAATTTCTATCGTGAATGTTTGAGTTTACAGTAAATAGGTTAAGGTGGGTATGAACAAAGATGATTACTTCATATATATATAGGCACAGGGCATGGGGAGAATGCGAAGAGCTTTAAATATGGGTTTGCAGTTAGCCCTGGACCCAGCTTGATCAATAACTGTAACCGCTTTTTTCTGGAGTACAAAAATTCTCTTAGCACCAGTCCCATTCCCCCATATGGCAATACCATATGTCATTATGGAATGAAAGAAGGCAAAGTAAACGGATTTATTTGTGTTTTTATTTACTAGGTTGCTTAGCCGTCTTAGAATAAAACATGCACTAGCTAGCTAGTTTTGGGAGTAAGCTTTTTATGTAAGTTTTCCTCTAACAACTGGAGGGGTTGCATGGGGTGTAGCGGGAAGGGGGAGGAGGGAGGTTGTATGGTTACTCATAAGTAAGTGTATTGCCTTTAGTCGTGTACACTTGCTGACGTAGATGATGGTAATGATATATCATTCATAAACACATCTTTGTTAGTACGTTAGGTCCTTGTTGTAGCATAGGCCTTACAAAATAATTCAAACTAGGCTTATAAAAGTTGCTGCATACAATAACACTCAATTAGCGGTGCCAGACACGTAGTCTTCCTCTGGTGACAAAAATCTCATTTCACTGGCTGGAGTTGTTGTTGTTGTCAATTATGAGCATTATTTTATGAGTGCCACCAAAATTACCATCAAATCTAGGTAAAATACTGGTGTCACTCACACAATAACACTCACTTAGTGGTGCCAAACACGTAGTCTTCCTCTGGTTACAAACAGCTTATTTCACTGGCTGGATTTGTTGTTGTTGTTGTCGCCGTCGTCGTTGTATCGTTATTTGGTGACGTCACATCACTTATGAATGATGACATGATGTTCCATGACATTGATATGTAAAATAATACTAAGCTGATTTCCTACTTCTTTAGCATCTAATACAAACAGGACCATTCGGGATAAATTACCTCTATCGGTTGGTTACCTGGGGCCGGATTCACAAGCGGTCTTAACTTAGGACCGGTTCGTAGTTTACTGTACCGTATGTGCTATTATAAACCCATGATAGGCCTACTACACAGCCCAGTTGATAGCTAAATTCGTGGAAATTACCTGCCTACTTTAGAATTGCTTATTTCTTACTTTAGAAGTTTAGATTGATAGCTAGTATAAGTTACCTAATTACTTAGTTAATTTAAGACGAATGAAATCATAGCGCTACATTTTAAAGTAAGGGACCACAGTACACAGTAATTACGACACCTGCTAACAATGTCAGACGTCCTCTCACTTCTTGCTTAAGAGCAAAGGGTACCTTTAGGTCAAAAATCGCAGAAAATGTCCATTTACTAATTATGTTTCAAGAATTCTACGTTCAGAATCGAACACCTAAGTCCTAAGTCAACAGCGCACTGTGTTTAGGTCAGCCCTACAGAATGAATGAAATATTATATCCATTAGCATAGTTAGTTTGATTATTAAATCGATAATTAGTAATAAAATTAATTAGAAATAAAAACTATGCTGATTATAATGCAAGACATAATTTAGTGCAACTTCAGGATGTAGGACTTACCAAACCACACTTCTGCTCTGTTGATTCAGATTTTCGATTTCGAAGTCCATTATTGAAATAATATAATTTAAAAACAAAAATGTTGTGCGGTTTTTGACGTAGAGGTACCCTTTGCTCTTAATATTACGCATAAAGTAAGGTATTAATGTATTATTCAGGAATTTGAGTAGAATTGGGATGGAGATTAAATTCTAGAAGAAATTTTACAGTCATCGTAGGAGTTAGTAAGGTGCTTCCATTATAAAGTAAGGAAACATCTCAATAACTCCGAAGATGCCAGCAAACAATGTAGCATATCTTCTCTCTTATTTTCTTGAAGGCCCAGAGTGACTCTGCTAGTTGTAAGAGGCGATGAAAGGAGACCCGTCTCGGCCCGGGGTAGAATAGGCCCAGAGTGACTCTGCTAGTCGTAAGAGGCGTCAAAAGGAGACCCTCCCCCCCCCCCCCCTGTCCGACTGAGTATTTCTCCCCCCACCTTGCCCTGCTCTCCCTTGCTGGATTTCCGTATGACGCCCTACGCGAAGCACAATGGATCTGATTCGGATGTGGCTATATTCTTCATCATCATCTATCTCATCTTCATTATCACCCGCTCATCGTCTTGATCAGTCATTGTTGCAAAAATATGAGACGTTAAGCCCCATTAATCAATCATCATCATCTTGAAGTAGAAGCATATTTATACATCCTGCAGCCCTCTATGAAACCCTACGGAAACAATATACCTGACAACGTATGACAATAGAATACAATTTACCCTGGATGTTCTTATAATCTTGTCTTCAGAGTACATATCCAGTAATCGTTGCATGGTGTCACCTTTCATTACCTTGTTAATTTATTAAATTAACTTTATATTGGTTTACGTAACCCAATAAAGAATCAAGATTAAATATCATTATTGCTATAAATTAAAATTTGGTGATATAGAAAAAAACTGTTGTTTTGATTTCGTGAATTTGATTCTGAAATTCAACACTTCCTAAGAGCTAATTGAAAATATAAATAATAAAAGAAAGTGCGTGCGTGCGTGTGTATGATGGGCTTTGAGGATTTAATGAAATATTAGTATGCGAGTGCTGTTTGTGTGGGCGTGGTATCGGGGTAGTTAGTGATTGTGTATGGCTATGACCGTGGCATGAGGAGCTCATTTATGCTTAGAGATACATAGTAACTCGTTTTTTTATGTGTATTGCATTTTTATATCTTTATCCATTATATTTTAGTTATTAATTACTTATTAGTTATTATTATTTTTACTGCTTATATGTTTTATATTTTATATTCGGTATACATACAAATATATGAAAACAAATTATATATGGAGAGATAGCAATTGTAACAATAGTTTGCCCGACTGGGTATCGAACCCAGTTGAGCAGTAAAACCTCATCCGTCTCATTCTTCCATTATTCAAATTGAAATACACCAGCCATACATCGTTTATAGGAGCAAATACTGTAATTTTTTATAAATCAGAAGAACAGATTTTTTTTAGATGTTTTGGTGTTGATATTCTCAATGATGTGTCACCAATTCCAGATGTAATAGTCAGACAACTTAGTTTAGAGGCTTTAGCTAAATTATAGCTTGACTACAAAAATATTTAAATTTCGAACTCAATTATCGAATTAGAAATTCTTTGTACTTGAAGTGTTTAAAATGGCAAGGGGCAGAAGTTGAAAATTAGTTCCCAGACATCCATAATCTGAAATATTTACTAAAAATCAAATCAAATCTCAAGGTAAGTTACATTCTTTAGTATCTTCAGCACTATTATTTGTAGTCACAATTATAATGATCCTAGTGCCTCAGATAATCAGTACAGATAATAAAGCTGGGCCAAAGGAGTATCCTGCGATTTAATCTTTTGTGTACAATTGTTTGAATTTCTACTCTGTTTTAGTAGCAGTGGCCTTTGTGGCATAAGCACTTCTAAAACAAAGTAAATGCAAGATTGCTATTGTTTGAATTTGAAAATGAAAAAATCAAAGAAGCAAATGGGGTAGTCAGGATTAATATTCCACCCAAAAGTGCCTCCTGAAAGGTAACGTTATAGCTTGAAGAGCTATGAAGCCTGGCGACCTAGTTTTCAAATTAAGCCACTGTTCATTATTATTATAAATTAACTTGATATTAAAATCATACGTTTGATTGACAACGTATACAAATGTTTAACTATTCAACAAGTTATAACTTAAAGCGCTGAAGCCTCTTCCATCATGGATTGTCAGATGGACATAGTTTTATCATCATTCAGTACATCATGGGGGGTGTGTGTGTGTGTGTGTGTGTGTGTGTGTGTGTGTGTGTGTGTGTGTGTGTGTGTGTGTGTGTGTGTGTGTGTGTGTGTGTGTGTGTGCGTGTCCCTACGTGTGCGTGTGTGTGTGCGTGTGCGCGGTTAGTGTGCTGAATGTTTATGCAATCGGTGTATGTGCGTATGTGACTAGGTTTGTTGTTAGTATGTGTATTGTGTATATGTAGGGTGTGATTGCCATTCATTATACATTAGTAAGTGTAAGTGCTTATGCACGGTTGATGTTTCCTTCACTTCAAAGCATTGCAGAAAACCGATAGATATGGCACAGTGCTATAGCACAGGCTCCTTGTTCGATACACGCCACCGGCAATCCCGACTGAAGGATTTGTCCGAGGTTTTCCTCGGCCACAAGACGAAAACCGGGATTTAGCAATACTACAGCCCTCGGACATTCCTTTCCAACTATTCCAATTACCACAGTACCTATAGTCATGAATTCTCCCTGTGCTGCAGCGTTTGTACGAAACATTATAATTATTATTGATGCTGCAGAAAATATATGATATAAATGTTAAAAATTGCTTAGTTAATTGCATGATGATTGTTCCTAAGGAATTCTCCTCGCACTCACATTTTATTACTTGCACTAGTGTGCATTTCGATAACGAACTTTTGAAAATTTCCCGCTATTTGAAGTGGTATGTGGATTAGTCTTCATGCAGTCGCAAGTACAACGTTTCTGTAGTCAAATTCTTCACCTCACAATAATTCTTGGACCTCAATTTGCTCTATTAGGCAAATGGAAGAGAGTTCCTGTATTACATACTCCCTTGAACAGGATGATAATTGTATGAAATTTTTTTGTCTATCGTCATTCCTTGTTAAAAGAAAATAATTTTTGGAGTTTGGCACTGTCGTATTTTTAATGAAAAGCTATTTGCATTATACTTAATAAACATGCAGCCCTTTATTGATATTACTTGTATTCGTATAGTGATCCAAAGTACGACCGCTGATAACATATAAACCATTTTTATAATCTGTGATGATCCACCGATGACAGTTCTGACTGAACATTTGTCCCGTGGTTTCCTCAGTCGTTAAGGCGATTGCTGGGACTGAGTCATACTATCAGCCCTCGGACATGCAGCCTTTAACAAAGATTCATACGACAAATTATTTTTATTATGTCGGATTTTTTCTTACTTCTTATAGGTATTAATGCCACTTGTTGATGGCACGATTTGATTTACTTTAACATGTGGATATCTTCATGTATTATAAATTGCTACAAATTATAATTTTAGTACATAATCGAAGTTGTATATACTTAAACAGTCTTGGGATGTAGATTCCATTCTCGATGAAATGTCACAGTCATCGGATGTATCAGTATCGGGTGTCATTACAAAATAAGACAGCACGATACTGACACATCCGATGCCAGCAAACAATGGCGGATGTACCGATAGAGGTGGCTCAGAGGTAAGACGCGAGACTCCAATTCGGGAGGTCGCCGGTTCGATTCCGCCCTCCGGCAGTTCTGACTGAACAAACTTATACAGTTTTAGTTTGTAGATTCAATTCTCGAAGAAGTTTTACAGTCATCGAAATTGTTGGTATGGTGTTTTCATTATAAAGTAAGGAAACCCAGTACCAACAATTACGACGTCTGCTAACAATGTTAGACGTCTTATCACATAATGAACAAGGAGTATATCAAGTCAAAAGACTGCAATACACAACCACAATACCAGGCAGAAGAACAATTTCTGTAGCCATCACAACAATTAAAAAATGTATGAAGAAGCACTAATTTATATAGAAGTAAAGTTATGGGATAAACTACCAAATGACCTAAGGTCCAGTCTTACAATGTCCCAATAACTACTTATTCGTCGAATACCTTGTTTTCTCCATGGCAATGACCAATCAAACCTCTTGAAATCCTACAAATAGCTTAATTGCTACAAATAACTTTCCTATTAGGAGATTGTAAGACCAGTTCTAAAACAAATAGTTCAGAAGAAAAGCACTTTTAAAGCTAACTTAAAGATTACATAAAATGGAAAACATTGTACGTACTCCATAGATCAATTGTAGAATCCAGACATATTGTAATGAATAATAAAGGGGGACAAAAGCAACATGTTATAAGATAGATATTGGTAACAGAGGCCTATCTACTTGTAGTATCAAGAGAACTGTCAGTGAGTCTATTTTATTAATGTATGTAAACTATGTTTTATATCTATGTATAGTTAGTAGTTACCTAAGTTTTATAATTAGAACATAAGATTATGTCTTAAGAAATTACTTGTACAATATCATCTAGAATGAATACAACTGTACAAGCCAAAATAAATAAATAAATAAAAATTGAATTCTCGTGGAAATGTAACCAGTCATCATAAGACGCCTTATTTATTTATTATTGTATATTTATTTATTTATTAGCAACACAAATACAGCCATATATCATTTTACATTGTGTGTATCTAAATCTAAACTAGTATCAAAATTCGTAACTTATAACCAACTAATTAGATATTTAATTAACTAAGTAATTAGGTAACTTATACTAGCTATCAATCTAAACTTCTAAAGTAAGAAATAAGTAATTTATAATAGGCACAGAGAACATATAAAGAGAAAAAATAGAGACAAAATGTGTGTTAATAGAATAAGATGCAGCAGTAGGACAGTATCAATGGTGATTAACAAGAGGATGATCCTCTTGTTAATCACCATTGAAGTAGGACAGTATCAATGGTGATTAACAAGAGGATGATCCTCTTGTTAATCACCATTGATACTGTCCTACTGCTGTATCTAATTCTATTCACACACATTTTGTCTCTATTTTTTCTCTTTATATGTTCTCTGTGCCTATTTTAGAATTGCTTATTTCTTACTTTAGAAGTTTAGATTGATAGCTAGTATAAGTTACCTAATTACTTAGTTAATTAATGACGAATGAAATCAAGGCGCTACATTATAAAGTAAGGGACCACAGTACACAGTAATTACGACACCTGCTAACAATGTCAGACGTCCTCTCACTTCTTGCTTAAGAGCGAAGGGTACCTTTAGGTCGAAAATCGCAGAAAATGTCCATTTATCAATTATTTTTCAAGAATGCTACGTGCGAAATCGAACACCTAAGTCCTAAGTCAACAGCGCACT
Organism: Isoperla grammatica; assembly: GCA_945910005.1. Classification (NCBI taxonomy): domain Eukaryota; kingdom Metazoa; phylum Arthropoda; class Insecta; order Plecoptera; family Perlodidae; genus Isoperla; species Isoperla grammatica. Next base: position 11,752,589 of record OX246746.1, on the reverse strand, counting down.
GTGTTTTGGTCAGCCCTACAGAATGAATGAAATATTATATCCATTAGCATAGTTAGTTTGATTATTAAATCGATAATTAGTAATAAAATTAATTAGAAATAAAAACTATGCTGATAAGAATGCAAGACATAATTTAGAGCATACAGTATGTAGGACTTACCAAACCACACTTCTGCTCTGTTGATTCAGATTTTTGATTTCGTCCATTATTGAGATAATATAATAAAAAACAAAAATATTGGGCGGTTTTTGACGTAGAGGTACCCTTTGCTCTTAATATTACAGATTCAATTCTAGAAGAAATTTTACAGTCATCGCAGGAGTTAATAAGGTGCTTCCATTATAAAGTAGGGAAACATCTCGATTACTCCGAAGATGCCAGCAAACAATGTAGCATATCTTCTCTCTTATTTTCTTGAAGGCCCAGAGTGACTCTGCTAGTCGTAAGAGGCGATGAAAGGAGACCCGTCTCGGCCCGGGGTAGAATAGGCCCAGAGTGACTCTGCTAGTCGTAAGAGGCGACAAAAGGAGACCCTCCCACCCCCCCCCCCCCTGTCCCACTAAGTATTTCTCCCCCCACTTGGCCCTGCTCTACCTTGCTGGACTTCCGTATGACGACCTACGCGAAGCACAATGGATCTGATTCGGATGTGGCTATATTCTTCATCGTCATCTTTCTCATCTTTCTTATCTTCATTATCACCCGCTCATCGTCTTGATCAGCCAATCTTGCAAAAATATGAGACGTTAAGCCCCATTAATCAATCAACATCATCTTGAAGTAGAAGCATATTTATAAATCCTGCAGCCCTCTATGAAACCCTATTCAGTACGGAAACAATATACCTGACAACATATGACAATAGAATACAATTTACCCTGGAAGTACTTACAATCTTGTCCTCAGAGTACATATCCAGTAATCGTTGCATGGTGTCACCTTTAATTACCTTGTTAATTAAATTAAAGTAAATTTATAATGGTTTACATAACCCAATAAAGAATCAAGATTGAACATCATTATTGCTATTAATTACAATTAAGTGATATAGAAAAAAAACTGTTGTTTTGATTTCGTGAATTTGATTCATAAAGTCAACACTTCCTAAGAGCTAATTGAAAAATATAAATAATAAAAGAAAGTGCGTGCGTGTGTATGATGGGCTTTGAGGATTTAATGAAATATTAGTATGCGAGTGCTGTTTGTGTGGGCGTGGTATCGGGGTAGTTAGTGATTGTGTATGGCTATGACCGTGGCATGAGGAGTTCATTTATGCTTAGAGATACATAGTAACTCGTTTTTATGTGTATTGCATTTTTATATCTTTATCCATTATATTTTAGTTATTAATTACTTATTAGTTATTATTATATTTACTGCATATATGTTTTATATTTTATATTTGGTATACATACAAATATATGAAAACAAATTATATATGGAGAAATAGCAATTGTAACAAAAGTTTGCCCGACTGGGTATCGAACCCAGTTGGGCAGTAAAACCTCATCCGTCTGATTCTCCCATTATTCAAATTGAAATACACCAGCCATACATCGTTTATAGGAGCAAATACTGTAATTTTTTATAAATCAGAAGAAAAGATTTTTTTTCAGATGTTTTGGTGTTGATATTCTCAATGATGTGTCACCAATTCCAGATGTAATAGTCAGACAACTTAGTTTAGAGGCTCGAGCTAAATTATAACTTGACTACAAAAATATTTAAATTTCGAAGTCAATTATCGAATTAGAAATTCTTGTACTTGAAGTGTTTAAAATGGCAAGGGGCAGAAGTTGAAAATTAGTTCCCAGACATCCATAATCTGAAATATTTACTAAAAATCAAATCAAATCTCAAGGTAAGTTACATTCTTTAGTATCTTCAGCACTATTATTTGTAGTCACAATTATAATGATCCTAGTGCCTCAGATAATCAGTACAGATAATAAAGCTGGGCCAAAGGAGTATCCTGCGATTTAATCTTTTGTGTACAATTGTTTGAATTTCTACTCTGTTTTAGTAGCAGTGGCCTATGTGGCATTAACACTACTAAAACAAAGTAAACGCAAGATTGCTATTTGTTTGAATTTGAAAATGAAAAAATCAAAGAGGCAAATGGGGTAGTCAGGATTAATATTCCACCCAAAAGTGCCTCCTGAAAGGTAACGTTATAGCTTGAAGAGCTATGAAGCCTGGTGACCTAGTTTTCAAATTAAACCACTGTTCATTATTATTATAAATTAACTTGATATTAAAATCATACGTTTGATTGACAACGTATACAAATGTTTAACCATTCAACAAGTTGTAACTTAAAGCGCTGGAGCCTCTTCCATCATGGATTATCAGATGGACATAGTTTTATCATCATTCAATACATCATGGGGTGTGTGTGTGTGTGTGCGTGTGCGTGTGCGTGTGCGCGTGTGTGTGTGTGTGTGTGTGTGTGTGTGTGTGTGTGTGTGTGTGTGTGTGTGTGTGTGTGTGTGTGTGTTTGTGTGCGTGTCCCTACGTGTGCGTGTGCGTGTTCGTGTGCATGTACGTGTGCGTGTGTGTGTGCGTGTACGTGTGCGTATGCGTGTGCTTGTGCGTGTGCGTGTGCGTGTGCGTGTTTGTGTCTGGGTTGATTGATGTATCGTTACTAATCAAGTATCTCAATTTTTATCTCTAGTGTCTTCGATATAATCACACATTAATTTGAAATTATGTCAGGCCATTGTCATGTATGTCATGTATGCTATTGAAGTCTGTGAGGTTTAATGAACCTAGCCTAGGAGATCAATTGATCTTAGATACACACCTAACATGCAACGCACCTGTAATTGTATTCATCATCTTATTTGCGATTCTTTAACCCTGTGTGTGTTACTATATTAAATATTGCACATTTTGAGTCCCATTGACCTGTTGTTGCTATAGTAATTTAGCTTTTAGGGTAACGTCTGTAAGTCAGTTGGACATATTTGAAGTTGGTTCCACCAGCGTTTGAAGTTTCCTAAAATATTGCCAAAATGAACCTTGTTTAAACTGTTGAAATTCGGTGATAAAGCATAATGAAAATATGTTTTCAGTTTTTGAGTAGACATTTTACAAAAATTGCACAATACAGTAAGTATATATGGTCATAGGAAGACGCTTTTAGTAAAACTGTGCGCAAATATTTGAGTTTACATTGTCGAACGTTATTTACGGTAAACTGGAAATAAGAAAGCATGTTTAAGACAATATTTGCCGTAGGTTTACTCACTTCAAAATAAAAATAATACTATTTTCTTAAACACGTTTTAGCAACAGGTTTCAATATCATTTGAATAAGGATCATTTTAGCCATAGTTTTAAGTAAAATCAACGTCTCCTGGATGATAGAAATTAATTTATTTATGTTTGCTTCTTAACTTACATTTAAGTATAATTTATGTATAAATGTAGGTACCGGTATATTTTTGTAGTACTCATCATAGTGCACAAAAACAGTTCAACTATATAAAACTGATCATAATAAATTAAAAATGATTTAACGTAAGCGATATTTTCTTGAGCTGCATGCTGTCTGGGCTGTACTGTGTATCACCCTTTCCAGTATCGCTCTTCCATCAGTGATCAAATCTGTAAAAAAAAAAACACACAAACACAGAAATCAAATAATTACTTTCATTTTAGAAATCACAAATTGTTAGAACTTACAAACCTTAAATCCAGTGTTCCTCAGTATCCAGGCAAAGCTGGTGCTGCATATATAGTTATTCTCACACCCCACTGTATTCACGCTCTTCTTGACACACGCAATTACAAAAAACGAAATTCAATAGCTTATTTTAACGATGTGAAAACTCAAAACATCTTCAAAGTCGCACGCTTCGCTTTAACTTCTTGTGTCGAACACTTAAATACTGTATTCTACTCCTGTTCCACTAAAACAGGAAATCATTATGTGAATGTATACATGAAAAAACAAGTAGTTGCATAATAGGAAAACGCTATGAGTGACGTGTTGATATAAGTAAGGGCGTTGAAAAAACCGTTGCGAAAAACACCAGCCGAAAATACCGTTCATTGTTTGTACACTAATAACACTCCGACATACGATGCTTATAAGCACACATGTACAGACTGCACCAGGGCCGCCCTGGCTAACTTCATCGCGGTCTCGCCCGTCGCTAGAGGTCAGAACCATGTTAATACAGATGTATACTGTAACTACTTGTACACTTATAACACTCAGACATACGATGCTTATAAGCACACATGTACAGATTGCACCAGGGCCGCCCTGGCTAACTTCATCGCGGTCTCGCCCGTCGCTAGAGGTCAGAACCATGTTAATACAGATGTATACTGTAACTACTTGTACACTTATAACACTCAGACATACGATGCTTATAAGCACACATGTACAGACTGCACCGGGGCCGCCCTGGCTAACTTCATCGCGGTCTCGCTCGTCGCTAGAGGTCAGAACCATGTTAATACATAAGTATACTCTAACTACTTGTACACTAATAACACTCAGGCATATGATGCTTATAAGCACACATGTACAGACTGCACCGGGGCCGCCCTGGCTAACTTCATCGCGGTCTCGCTCGTCGCAAGAGGTCAGAACCATGTTAATACATAAGTATACTGTAACTACTTGTACACTTATAACACTCAGACATACGATGCTTATAAGCACACATGTACAGACTGCACCGGGCCCGCCCTGGCTAACTTCATCGCGGTCTCGCCCGTCGCTAAAGGTCAGAACCATATTAATACATAAGTATACTCTACTTCTTGTAAACTAATAACACTCAGACATACGATGATTATAAGCACACATGTACAGACTGCACCAGGGCCGCCCTGGCTAACTTCATTGCGGTCTTGCCCGTCGCTAGAGATCAGAACCAAGTTAATACAGATGTATACTGTAATACTTGTACACTAATAACACTCAGACATACGATGCTTATAAGCACACATGTACAGACTGCACCAGGGCCGCCCTGGCTAACTTCATCGCGGTCTCGCCCGTCGCTAGAGGTCAGAACCATGTTTATACGCACACTAATACTGATGTATACTGTAACTACTTGTACACTAATAACACTCAGACATACGATGCTTATAAGCACACATGTACAGACTGCACCAGGGCCGCCCTGGCTAACTTCATCGCGGTCTTGCCCGTCGCTAGAGGTCAGAACCATGTTAATACAAATGTATACTGTAAGTACTTGTACACTAATAACACTCAGACATACGATGCTTATAAGCACACATGTACAGACTGCACCGGGGCCGCCCTGGCTAACTTCATCGCGGCTCGCTCGTCGCTAGAGGTCAGAACCATGTTAATACAGATGTATACTATAACATCTTGTACACTAATAACACTCAGACATACGATGCTTATAAGCACACATGTACAGACTGCACCGGGGCCGCCCTGGCTAACTTCATCGCGGTCTCGCCCGTCGCTAAAGGTCAGAACCATTTTAAAACATAAGTATACTATAACATCTTGTACACTAATAACACTCAGACATACGATGCTTATAAGCACACATGTACAGACTGCACCGGGGCCGCCCTGGCTAACTTCATCGCGGTCTCGCCCGTCGCTAAAGGTCAGAACCATGTTAATACATAAGTATACTCTAACTACTTGTACACTTATAACACTCAGACATACGATGCTTATAAGCACACATGTACACACTGCACCGGGGCCGCCCTGGCTTACTTTATCGCGGTCTCGCCAATCGCTAAAGGTCAGAACCATTTTAATACATAAGTAAACTCTAACTTCTTGTACACTAATAACACTCAGACATACGATGCTTATAGGCACACATGTACAGACTGCACCGGGGCCGCCCTGGCTAACTTCATCGCGGTCTCGCCCGTCGCTAGAGGTCAGAACCATGTTGATACATAAGTATACTCTAACTACTTGTACACTAATAACACTCAGACATACGATGCTTATAAACACACATGTACAGACTGCACCGGGGCCGCCCTGGCTAACTTTATCGCGGTCTCGCCCGTCGCTCAAGGTCAGAACCATGTTAATACATAAGTATACTCTAACTACTTGTACACTTATAACACTCAGACATACGATGCTTATTGGCACACATGTACAGACTGCACCGGGGCCGCCCTGGCTAACTTCATCGCGGTCTCGCTCGTCGCTAAAGGTCAGAACCATGTTAATACATAAGTATACTCTAACTACTTGTACACTAATAACACTCAGACATACGATGCTTATAAACACACATGTACAGACTGCACCGGGGCCGCCCTGGCTAACTTCATCGCGGTCTCGCCCGTCGCTAGAGGTGAGAACCATGTTAATACATAAGTATACTCTAACTACTTGTACACTTATAACACTCAGACATACGATGCTTATAAGCACACATGTACAGACTGCACCAGGGCCGCCCTGGCTAAACTTCATCGCAGTCTGGCCCGTCGCTAGAGGTCAGAACCATGTTAATACATAAGTATACTCTACTTGTACACTGATAACACTCAGACATACGATGCTTATAAGCACACACGTACAGACTGCACCGGGGCCGCCCTGGCTAACTTCATCGCGGTCTCGCTCGACGCTAGAGGTCAGAACCATGTTAATACATAAGTATACTCTACTTGTACACTGATAACACTCAGACATACGATGCTTATAAGCACACATGTACAGACTGCACCGGGGCCGCCCTGGCTAACTTCATCGCGGTCTCGCTCGACGCTAGAGGTCAGAACCATGTTAATACATAAGTATACTCTACTTGTACACTGATAACACTCAGACATACGATGCTTATAAGCACACACGTACAGACTGCACCGGGGCCGCCCTGGCTAACTTCATCGCGGTCTCGCTCGACGCTAGAGGTCACAACCATGTAAATACATAAGTATACTCTAACTACTTGTACACTTATAACACTCAGACATACGATGCTTATAAGCACACATGTACAGACCGCACCGGGGCCGCCCTGGCTAACTTCATCGCGGTCTCGCTCGACGCTAGAGGTCAGAACCATGTTAATACATAAGTATACTCTAACTACTTGTACACTGATAACACTCAGACATACGATGCTTATAAGTACACATGTACAGACTGCACCGGGGCCGCCCTGGCTAACTTCATCGCGGTCTCGCTCGACGCTAGAGGTCACAACCATGTTAATACATAAGTATACTCTAACTACTTGTACACTGATAACACTCAGACATACGATGCTTATAAGCACACATGTACAGACCGCACCGGGGCCGCCCTGGCTAACTTCATCGCGGTCTCGCTCGACGCTAGAGGTCAGAACCATGTTAATACATAAGTATACTCTAACTACTTGTACACTAATAACACTCAGACATACGATGCTTATAAGCACACACGTACAGACTGCACCATGGCCGCCCTGGCTAACTTCATCGCGGTCTCGCTCGACGCTAGAGGTCAGAACCATGTTAATACATAAGTATACTCTAACTACTTGTACACTTATAACACTCAGACATACGATGCTTATAAGCACACATGTACAGACTGCACCGGGGCTGCCCTGGCTAACTTCATCGCGGTCTCGCTCGTCGCTAGAGGTCAGAACCATGTTAATACATAAGTATACTCTTAACTACTTGTACACTTATAACACTCAGACATACGATGCTTATAAGCACACATGTACAGACTGCACCGGGGCCGCCCTGGCTAACTTCATCGCGGTCTCGCTCGTCGCTAGAGGTCAGAACCATGTTAATACATAAGTATACTGAAACTACTTGTACACTAATAACACTCAGACATACGATGCTTATAAGCACATATGTACAGACTGCACCAGGGCCGCCCTGGCTAATTCCATCGCGGTCTCGCTCGACGCTAGAGGTCACAACCATGTTAATACATAAGTATACTCTAACTAGTTGTACACTAATAACACTCAGACATACGATGCTTATAAGCACACATGTACAGACTGCACCGGGGCCGCCCTGGCTATCTTCATCGCGGTCTCGCTCGTCGCTAGAGGTCAGAACCATGTCAATACATAAGTATTCTCTAACTACTTGTACACTTATAACACTCAGACATACGATGCTTATAAGCACACATGTACAGACTGCACCGGGGCCGCCCTGGCTAACTTCATCGCGGTCTCGCTCGTCGCTAGAGGTCAGAACCATGTTAATACATAAGTATACTGTAACTACTTGTACACTAATAACACTCAGACATACGATGCTTATAAGCACACATGTACAGACTGCACCAGGGCCGCCCTGGCTAACTCCATCGCGGTCTCGCTCGACGCTAGAGGTCAGAACCATGTTAATACATAAGTATACTCTAACTAGTTGTACACTAATAACACTCAGACATACGATGCTTATAAGCACACATGTACAGACTGCACCGGGGCCGCCCTGGCTAACTTCATCGCGGTCTCGCCCGTCGCTAGAGGTCAGAACCATGTTAATACAGATGTATACTGTAACTACTTGTACACTTATAACACTCAGACATACGATGCTTATAAGCACACATGTACAGATTGCACCAGGGCCGCCCTGGCTAACTTCATCGCGGTCTCGCCCGTCGCTAGAGGTCAGAACCATGTTAATACAGATGTATACTGTAACTACTTGTACACTTATAACACTCAGACATACGATGCTTATAAGCACACATGTACAGACTGCACCGGGGCCGCCCTGGCTAACTTCATCGCGGTCTCGCTCGTCGCTAGAGGTCAGAACCATGTTAATACATAAGTATACTCTAACTACTTGTACACTAATAACACTCAGGCATATGATGCTTATAAGCACACATGTACAGACTGCACCGGGGCCGCCCTGGCTAACTTCATCGCGGTCTCGCTCGTCGCTAGAGGTCAGAACCATGTTAATACATAAGTATACTGTAACTACTTGTACACTTATAACACTCAGACATACGATGCTTATAAGCACACATGTACAGACTGCACCGGGCCCGCCCTGGCTAACTTCATCGCGGTCTCGCCCGTCGCTAAAGGTCAGAACCATATTAATACATAAGTATACTCTACTTCTTGTAAACTAATAACACTCAGACATACGATGATTATAAGCACACATGTACAGACTGCACCAGGGCCGCCCTGGCTAACTTCATTGCGGTCTTGCCCGTCGCTAGAGATCAGAACCATGTTAATACAGATGTATACTGTAATACTTGTACACTAATAACACTCAGACATACGATGCTTATAAGCACACATGTACAGACTGCACCAGGGCCGCCCTGGCTAACTTCATCGCGGTCTCGCCCGTCGCTAGAGGTCAGAACCATGTTTATACGCACACTAATACTGATGTATACTGTAACTACTTGTACACTAATAACACTCAGACATACGATGCTTATAAGCACACATGTACAGACTGCACCAGGGCCGCCCTGGCTAACTTCATCGCGGTCTTGCCCGTCGCTAGAGGTCAGAACCATGTTAATACAAATGTATACTGTAAGTACTTGTACACTAATAACACTCAGACATACGATGCTTATAAGCACACATGTACAGACTGCACCGGGGCCGCCCTGGCTAACTTCATCGCGGCTCGCTCGTCGCTAGAGGTCAGAACCATGTTAATACAGATGTATACTATAACATCTTGTACACTAATAACACTCAGACATACGATGCTTATAAGCACACATGTACAGACTGCACCGGGGCCGCCCTGGCTAACTTCATCGCGGTCTCGCCCGTCGCTAAAGGTCAGAACCATTTTAAAACATAAGTATACTATAACATCTTGTACACTAATAACACTCAGACATACGATGCTTATAAGCACACATGTACAGACTGCACCGGGGCCGCCCTGGCTAACTTCATCGCGGTCTCGCCCGTCGCTAAAGGTCAGAACCATGTTAATACATAAGTATACTCTAACTACTTGTACACTTATAACACTCAGACATACGATGCTTATAAGCACACATGTACACACTGCACCGGGGCCGCCCTGGCTTACTTTATCGCGGTCTCGCCAATCGCTAAAGGTCAGAACCATTTTAATACATAAGTAAACTCTAACTTCTTGTACACTAATAACACTCAGACATACGATGCTTATAGGCACACATGTACAGACTGCACCGGGGCCGCCCTGGCTAACTTCATCGCGGTCTCGCCCGTCGCTAGAGGTCAGAACCATGTTGATACATAAGTATACTCTAACTACTTGTACACTAATAACACTCAGACATACGATGCTTATAAACACACATGTACAGACTGCACCGGGGCCGCCCTGGCTAACTTTATCGCGGTCTCGCCCGTCGCTCAAGGTCAGAACCATGTTAATACATAAGTATACTCTAACTACTTGTACACTTATAACACTCAGACATACGATGCTTATTGGCACACATGTACAGACTGCACCGGGGCCGCCCTGGCTAACTTCATCGCGGTCTCGCTCGTCGCTAAAGGTCAGAACCATGTTAATACATAAGTATACTCTAACTACTTGTACACTAATAACACTCAGACATACGATGCTTATAAACACACATGTACAGACTGCACCGGGGCCGCCCTGGCTAACTTCATCGCGGTCTCGCCCGTCGCTAGAGGTGAGAACCATGTTAGTACATAAGTATACTCTAACTACTTGTACACTTATAACACTCAGACATACGATGCTTATAAGCACACATGTACAGACTGCACCAGGGCCGCCCTGGCTAAACTTCATCGCAGTCTGGCCCGTCGCTAGAGGTCAGAACCATGTTAATACATAAGTATACTCTACTTGTACACTGATAACACTCAGACATACGATGCTTATAAGCACACACGTACAGACTGCACCGGGGCCGCCCTGGCTAACTTCATCGCGGTCTCGCTCGACGCTAGAGGTCAGAACCATGTTAATACATAAGTATACTCTACTTGTACACTGATAACACTCAGACATACGATGCTTATAAGCACACATGTACAGACTGCACCGGGGCCGCCCTGGCTAACTTCATCGCGGTCTCGCTCGACGCTAGAGGTCAGAACCATGTTAATACATAAGTATACTCTACTTGTACACTGATAACACTCAGACATACGATGCTTATAAGCACACACGTACAGACTGCACCGGGGCCGCCCTGGCTAACTTCATCGCGGTCTCGCTCGACGCTAGAGGTCACAACCATGTAAATACATAAGTATACTCTAACTACTTGTACACTTATAACACTCAGACATACGATGCTTATAAGCACACATGTACAGACCGCACCGGGGCCGCCCTGGCTAACTTCATCGCGGTCTCGCTCGACGCTAGAGGTCAGAACCATGTTAATACATAAGTATACTCTAACTACTTGTACACTGATAACACTCAGACATACGATGCTTATAAGTACACATGTACAGACTGCACCGGGGCCGCCCTGGCTAACTTCATCGCGGTCTCGCTCGACGCTAGAGGTCACAACCATGTTAATACATAAGTATACTCTAACTACTTGTACACTGATAACACTCAGACATACGATGCTTATAAGCACACATGTACAGACCGCACCGGGGCCGCCCTGGCTAACTTCATCGCGGTCTCGCTCGACGCTAGAGGTCAGAACCATGTTAATACATAAGTATACTCTAACTACTTGTACACTAATAACACTCAGACATACGATGCTTATAAGCACACACGTACAGACTGCACCATGGCCGCCCTGGCTAACTTCATCGCGGTCTCGCTCGACGCTAGAGGTCAGAACCATGTTAATACATAAGTATACTCTAACTACTTGTACACTTATAACACTCAGACATACGATGCTTATAAGCACACATGTACAGACTGCACCGGGGCTGCCCTGGCTAACTTCATCGCGGTCTCGCTCGTCGCTAGAGGTCAGAACCATGTTAATACATAAGTATACTCTTAACTACTTGTACACTTATAACACTCAGACATACGATGCTTATAAGCACACATGTACAGACTGCACCGGGGCCGCCCTGGCTAACTTCATCGCGGTCTCGCTCGTCGCTAGAGGTCAGAACCATGTTAATACATAAGTATACTGAAACTACTTGTACACTAATAACACTCAGACATACGATGCTTATAAGCACATATGTACAGACTGCACCAGGGCCGCCCTGGCTAATTCCATCGCGGTCTCGCTCGACGCTAGAGGTCAGAACCATGTTAATACATAAGTATACTCTAACTAGTTGTACACTAATAACACTCAGACATACGATGCTTATAAGCACACATGTACAGACTGCACCGGGGCCGCCCTGGCTATCTTCATCGCGGTCTCGCTCGTCGCTAGAGGTCAGAACCATGTCAATACATAAGTATTCTCTAACTACTTGTACACTTATAACACTCAGACATACGATGCTTATAAGCACACATGTACAGACTGCACCGGGGCCGCCCTGGCTAACTTCATCGCGGTCTCGCTCGTCGCTAGAGGTCAGAACCATGTTAATACATAAGTATACTGTAACTACTTGTACACTAATAACACTCAGACATACGATGCTTATAAGCACACATGTACAGACTGCACCAGGGCCGCCCTGGCTAACTCCATCGCGGTCTCGCTCGACGCTAGAGGTCAGAACCATGTTAATACATAAGTATACTCTAACTAGTTGTACACTAATAACACTCAGACATACGATGCTTATAAGCACACATGTACAGACTGCACCGGGGCCGCCCTGGCTAACTTCATCGCGGTCTCGCTCGTCGCTAGAGGTCAGAACCATGTTAATACATAAGTATACTCTAACTACTTGTACACTTATAACACTCAGACATACGATGCTTATAAGCACACATGTACAGACTGCACCGGGGCCGCCCTGGCTAACTTCATCGCGGTCTCGCTCGTCGCTAGAGGTCAGAACCATGTCAAAACATAAGTATACTCTAACTACTTGTACACTAATAACACTCAGACATACGATGCTTATAAGCACACATGTACAGACTGCACCGGGGCCGCCCTGGCTAACTTCATCGCGGTCTCGCCCGTCGCTAAAGGTCAGAACCATGTTAATAAAGATGAATACTGTAACTACTTGTACACTAATAACACTCAGACATACTGTGCTTATAAGCACACATGTACAGACTGCACCGGGGCCGCCCTGGCTAACTTCATCGCGGTCTCGCTCGTCGCTAGAGGTCAGAACCATGTTAATACATAAGTATACTCTAACTACTTGTACACTTATAACACTCAAGACATACGATGCTTATAAGCACACATGTACAGACTGCACCGGGGCCGCCCTGGCTAACTTTATCGCGGTCGCGCTCTTCGCTAAAGGTCAGAACCATGTTAATATACTTAAGTATACTCTTACTACTTGTACACTAATAACACTCAGACATACGATGCTTTTAAGCACACATGTACAGACTGCACCGGGGCCGCCCTGGCTAACTTCATCGCGGTCTCGCTCGTCGCTAGAGGTCAGAACCATGATAATACGCACACTTATACAGATGTACACTCAAGCTACATACCGATAGAGGTGGTTCAGCGGTTAAGACGCGAGACTCTAATTCGGGAGGTCGCCGGTTCGATTCCGGTTTTTTCCCGAGTTTTGCTGGGATTAAGTCCTACTAACAGCCGTCGGATATTCCTCCCCAGCTATCCAAACACCATAATAACCTAGTTAGTCATCTGAAGAGGGGCACATCAGGTAACGCTGGTGTGCACCCTATAACGGGTATTCCTACGAAAAATTATTATTATTATCAAGCTATATAGCAAACGCTGCAAACTGAGGGGTTTCTTTCTAAATAAGCAGACACAATTATGGAGGTGAAGATGTGTTGGTGTTTATATTTTCAATGTTGTGTCAACGATTCAAGATGTTAATGTCAGACAACTTAGTTTAGAGGCTCGAGCTAAACTATAACTTGACTGCAAAAATATGAGAATGCCAAATCAGTTGTCAAATTGATGATTTATCGTAGACTATCGACGTTTATCAACTACCAGTCAACTTCCAGGCGACGATAGTTTGGTGTATGAATTATATAATATAGATTTAAAATTAACAACTTTTTAGTAGCATGTGTTAATTTGTTGTAGACTATCGACGTTTTTCAACATCTCCAAATAGTCCACAGGCGACGATAATTTGGTTTATGAATTATATAATATAGATTTAAAATTAACAGCTTTTTATTAGCATGTGTCAATTAACTTAAATTAATTGTGATCATACGTTGGTCTTGGCAACGCACAACAATACATCAAGTTACAATTAAGCGCTGGAGCCGCTTCCATCATGGAATCTCAGATGGGCGTAGTATTATCATCATTCAATACATCAAGGTGTGTGTGCGTGTGATGAGTGAGTGAGTGAGTGAGCGAGTGAGTAAGTGAGTGATGGAGAGAGTGAGTGAGTGAGTGAGTGAGTGAGTGAGTGAGTGAGTGAGTGAGTAATGGAGTGAGTGAATGAGTGAGTGAGTTAATGAGTGAGTGAGTGAGTGAGTTAGTGAATGAGTCAGTGAGTGAATGAGTGTGCTAAGATAGGCAAACAGTAAATAGCCTAGCCCTAAACGTTTAACCTCTTTAAAATTTTGCGTTTAAACGTATTCGTAATCGTTTTTTAACAATCGTTTTTTCGTTATCGTTTTCGTAATCCCCCCGCACCATGAGACGAAAAAATTGCCGAAAAGTACCGAAAGTCACGATTAAATTATAATTCGTAGTCAGCTGGGCTCCGTCCTCTTAAGGCTCCGTTTTTGTTATCAACTGTGAGATTTCTCTTCTTCAACCCCGCCCACACCTCTAGCGCTTGCCAGGCACACGATCAAGAACGTTTGGTGTAAAAATTTGTAAACGTTTCAAGTCACTCACGTTTAAACGTCCCATCCTTAGAGTGTGCGTGTGCGGTTCTACCAGGTATTAAACAAATATGGCTCAAAATTAGCTTTCAAAATTATGTTTAACATTCAATATCGGTTGGAAATATGTTAATGTTTGGCATATTATAGAAAACGTTAATGTGTACTGCAAGATTTCTTTGATCGTTGAGATATTTTCTTGAGCTCCAGTTGTCAGTGGTGCAGTAATGGCAATCTTTCCCGTCTCCCTCTTTCATCAGTGATTATCTCTGAAAAAATAGACACAAGTTGACGTTATCACTTATATTTTAGAATCACTAATTGTAATTTTGAAAAACTAATTGTAAGAACTCACATATACCTACCTCAAATCCAGTGTGTCTTAGTTATTATCCACGCAATGCTTCTTGAGACAGCGAATAGTGTTCTTTTCACTCACCGCGATAGGTTCCGCTTTTTTTTTAAATGCGCGGTTTAAAACACAAAATTCAATTCCATGTTTTGTTTCAACCCGCGCGACAATGAAGTCGTACGCATCTTTTTAAAGATAATTTCAACTTAATAATTAGGTTTCATTTACACGATACACGGATAATGTTATACACGGATACGGACACGGATGATACATGGATAATATGAATTGATAAGTAAGGACGTTGAAAAAACCGTTGCGAAAACACCAGCCGAAAATACCGTTCATTGTTTGTTCACTAATAACACTCAGACATACGATGCTTATAAGCACACAGGTACAGATTGCACCAGGGCCGCCCTGGCTAACTTCATCGCGGTCTCGCCCGTCGCTAGAGGTCAGAACCATGTTAATACAGATGTATACTGTAACTACTTGTACACTTATAACACTCAGACATACGATGCTTATAAGCACACATGTACAGACTGCACCAGGGCCGCCCTGGCTAACTTCATCGCGGTCTCGCTCGTCGCTAGAGGTCAGAACCATGTTAATACATAAGTATACTCTTACTAAATGTACACTAATAACACTCAGACATACGATGCTTATAAGCACACATGTACAGACTGCACCAGGGCCGCCCTGGCTAACTTCATCGCGGTCTCGCTCGCGCTAGAGGTCAGAACCATGTTAATACATAAGTATACTCTAACTACTTGTACCCTTATAACACTCAGACATACGATGCTTATAAGCACACATGTACAGACTTCACCGGGGCCGCCCTGGCTAACTTCATCGCGGTCTCGCTCGTCGCTAGAGGTCAGAACCATGTTAATACAGATGTATACTGTAACTACTTGTACACTAATAACTTTCAGACATACGATGCTTATAAGCACACATGTACAGACTGCACCGGGGCCGCCCTGGCTAACTTCATCGCGGTCTCGCCCGTCGCTAGAGGTCAGAACCATGTTAATACAGATGTATACTGTAACTACTTGTACACTTATAACACTCAGACATACGCTGCTTATAAGCACTCATGTACAGACTGCACCGGGGCCGCCCTGGCTAACTTCATCGCCGTCTCGCCCGTCGCTAGAGGTCAGAACCATGCTAATAAATATGTATACTCTAACTACTTGTACACTAATAACACTCAGACATACGATGCTTATAAGCACACATGTACAGACTGCACCGGGGCCGCCCTGGCTAACTTCATCGCGGTCTAGCCTGTCGCTAGAGGTCAGAACCATGTTAATACATAAGTATACTCTAACTACTTGTACACTTATAACACTCAGACATACGATGCTTATACGCACACATGTACAGACTGCACCAGGGCCGCCCTGGCTAACTTCATCGCGGTCTAGCCTGTCGCTAGAGGTCAGAACGATGCTAATACATAAGTATACACTAACTACTTGTACACTAATAACACTCAGACATACGATGCTTATAAGCACACATGTACAGACTGCACCGGGGCCGCCCTGGCTAACTTCATCGCGGTCTAGCCCGTTGCTAGAGGTCAGAACCATGCTAATACAGATGTATACTCTAATTACTTGTACACTAATAACACTCAGACATACGATGCTTATAAGCACACATGAACAGACTGCACCGGGGCCGCCCTGGCTAACTTCATCGCGGTCTCGCCCGTCGCTCAAGGTCAGAACCATGTTAATACATAAGTGTACTGTAACTACTTGTACACTAATAGCACTCAGACATACGATGCTTATAAGCACACATGTACAGACTGCACCGGGGCCGCCCTGGCTAACTTCATCGCGGTCTAGCCTGTCGCTAGAGGTCAGAACCATGTTAATACATAAGTATACTCTAACTACTTGTACACTAATAACACTCAGACATACGATGCTTATAAGTACACATGTACAGACAGCACCAGGGCCGCCCTGGCTAACTTCATCGCGGTCTCGCCCGTCGCTAAAGGTCAGAACCATGCTAATACAGATGTATACTCTTACTACTTTTTCACTCATAACACTCAGACATACGATGCTTATAAGCACACATGTACAGACTGCACCGGGGCCGCCCTGGCTAACTTCATCGCGGCCTCGCCCGTCGCTAGAGGTCAGAACCATGTTAATACGCACACTAATACAGATGTACACTCAAGCTACATACCGATAGAGGTGGCTCAGCGGTTAAGACGCGAGACTCTAATTCGGGAGGTCGCCGGTTCGATTCCGGTTTTTTCCCGAGTTTTTCCTCAGTCGTAAAGGCGAATGCTGGGATTGAGTCCTACTAACAGCCCTCGGATATTCCTCCCCAGCTATCCAACACCATAATAACCTAGTTAGTCATCTGAAGAGGGGCACATCAGGTAACGCTGGTGTGCACCCTATAACGGGTATTCCTACGAAAAATTATTATTATTATCAAGCTACATAGCAAACTGAGGGGTTTCTTTATAAATAAGCAGACACAATTATGGAGGTGAAGATGTGTTGGTGTTAATATTGTCAATGTTGTGTCAACGATTCAAGATGTTAATGTCAGACAACTTAGTTTAGAGGCCCGAGCTAAACTATAACTTGACTGCAAAAATATGAGAATGCCAAATCAGTTGTCAAATTGATGATTTGTCGTTGACTATCGATGTTTATCAACCACTTCAAGTAGTCAACTTCCTGGCGACGATAGTTTGGTGTATGAATTATATAATATAGATTTAAAATTAACAACTTTTTAGTAGCATTTGTTAATTTGTTGTAGACTTTCGACGTTTCTCAACACCTTCAAATAGTCCACAGGCGACGATAATTTGGTTTATGAATTATATAATATAGATTTAAAATCAACAACTTTTTATTAGCATGTGTCAATTAACTTAAATTAATTGTAATCATACGTTGGATTTGGCAACGCACAACAATGAATCAGGTTACAATATAGCGCTGGAGTCTCTTCCATCATGGAATCTCAGATGGGCGTAGTGTTATCATCATCCAATACATCAAGGTGTGTGTGTGTGTGTGTGTGTGTGCGTGTGATGAGTGAGTGAGTGAGCGAGTGAGTGAGTGAGTGAGTGATGGAGTGAGTGAGTGAGTGAGTGAGTGAATGAGTGAGTGAGTGAGTGAGTGAGTGAGTGAGTGAGTGAGTGAGTGAGTGAGTGAGTGAGTGAGTGAGTGAGTGAGTGAGTGAGTGAGTGAGTGAGTGAGTGAGTGAGTGAGTGAGTGAGTGAGTGAGTAAGTAAGTGAGTAATGGAGTGAGTGAGTGAATGAGTGAAGAAGTGAGTGAGTTAATGAGTGAGTGAGTGAGTGAATGAGTGAGTGAGTGAATGAGTGAATGAGTGTGCTAAGATAGGCAAACATTTTTAAAAATTTCGCGTTTAAACGTTTGTCCCCCACCCCCCCCCCCCCCCCGCACAGTGAGACGAAAAAATTGCCGAAAAGTACCGAAAGTCACGATATTAAATTATAATTCGTTGTCAGCTGGGCTCCGTCCTCTTAAGGCTCCGTTTTTGTTATCAACTGTGAGATTTCTCTTCTTAAACCCCGCCCACACCTCTAGCGCTTGGCAGGCACACGATCAAGAACGTTTGGTGTAAAAATTGTAAACGTTTCAAGTCACTTACGTTTAAACAACCCATCCTTAGAGTGTGCGTGTGCGGTTCTACCAGGTATTAAACAAATATGGCTAAAATAAGCTTTTAAAATTACGTTTTACATTCAATATCGGTTGGAAATATGTTCATGTTTGGCATATTATAGAAAATGTTAATGTGTTCTGCAAGATTTCTTTGATCGATGAGATATTTTCTTGAGCTCCAGTTGTCAGTGGTGCAGCAATGGCAACCTTTCCCATCTCGCTCTTTTATCAGTGATTATATCTGAAAAAATAGACACAATGACGTTACCACTTATATTTTAGAATCACTAATTGTAATTGTGTTGTGTATCACTAATTGTGAATCACTAATTGTAAGAACTCACATATACCTACCTCAAATCCAGTGTTTCTTAGTTATTATCCATGCAATGCTTCTTGACTCTTGAGGCAGCGAATAGTGTTTTTTTCACTCACCGCGATAGGTTCCGCTTTTTTTTTTTAAATGCGCGCTTGTTTTGTTTCAATCCGCGCGACATGAAATCGTACGCTACATTTTAAAGATAATTCAACTTAATAATTAGCTCTCAATTACTCGATACACAGATCCACCATTTTACAGAATCATAATAAAAGCCTACTGTAAAATTAGTTATTTAAACATACATGTTCTTGTATTAATCTATACATACATATTATCACCAAGCACAGACATATTATCATCATGCACAGACATATTTACAACTTCTTATATTCATACACCCATATTATCATGCACATAAAAACCTTGATGATAATGTAGACCTGAAAACAAATAGACCTGAAAACAAAATGGCCGCTCTCCTCCGTGTGATGTCGTGGTACTCAGCATTTTGGTGTCGTTCCTAAAGACTCCTAGTAATGTTGCAATACTCTTTTAAAGGTATCTCACACCAAGAAGTTAGATAGTGTCAGGACCGCCCACAATTAGTTTCCAACGTAACAAGTGCGAATCACTAACGTTTTTCCCGATTATCTAGTGCAATTTGGTTGCGGTAAGTTTTTTTACACAACAAACTTACCGCAACCAAATTGCACTAGATAATCGCGAAAAACGTTAGTGATTCGCACTTGTTACGTTGAAAACTATTTGTGGGCGGTACTGACTCTACTGACTCCCCTGACACTATCTTACTTCTTGGTGTGAGAGACCTTTATCACAGTATAGAACAACAAATAGAATGATAGCACCTACCTTTCAGAAATCTTTGGGGCTGTCCATAAATATCGGGGGGGGGGGGGGGGGGGGGTGTTGCCGTAAGATCCTCATTCGCAAAAACGTGTTGTATAATTTTTTGGTTATGTCTATGTTTAAAGGCTCAAAAAAGTGCAAATCGACCTACGATGGTTTACGTTTACGTCAAAAACCGCAGGAAATCGTCATGTTTTGATTATATCTCAAAAATGCATCTCGAAATCGGAAATCTGAATAATTAGCGGGCTGTGGTTTGGTGATCCCTACAAACTGAATGATAAATGTATTTAAAATTATAATCAGCTTAAGTGTGACTTTTATTTCATTCAATACGGAAGGCTCAGACATTTTTTTTATTTGCTTACTGGTTACCTCAAGTTAAAATAAACGGGAACTAATTGGTTTCGGCTCGAAAGGTGCATTAACATCGCTTTAACAGCAAGTCAAGGATATTGCTGTCAAATCACGCTCAGAAACGGACCTGCGCCATCTTGTTCGTGATTAAAAGGTTCTGACGTCATAACTCAGTAAACAATAATTTTATATCATACAGATGGTACTAAAATCCCACTCTTTAGTAGATTATTGCTCTCATAAGACTTAAACTGAAGCAACGTTTATTTCTAGTTAGTAAATGAACACTGCTCAACATTAATTGACAACAATATGTTAATTGCATTATTTTAAACACGTTTTGGTAAATACTGTACCAAAATATATTTTCTGCAGAAAACAGTGGTATAAAAGGCATTGTTATAAATCACTGCATCCTAGATATTGTAAAATGTCCAACTTAATATCGTTGATGTTATTAAGAATACTTCAAGGAGGCAGTTGTTGACATGAGTTATGACGTCAAGAGCCGTTTTTCAATTACGGAACGGGAAGTTCCAAATTTCGAACTTAAAATGACAATAAAATTGGGAATATACGCTTCTCAGATATAAAAATTCTACCGAACGTATTTTTAGATAATGATCTTCCATTTTTATGTACTTTGAGGAATATTTATTTTTGATGAGCCTTCCCTATTTCTTATTAAATAATTATCACAGTCATACTGATTATTTTTAGATACATTTATCATTTAGTTTGTAGGGCTTACCAAACCAAAGCATGCTGATTACTCAGATTTTTAATTTCGAGATGCATTCTTAAGATATAATTAAA
Source organism: Isoperla grammatica (assembly GCA_945910005.1). NCBI lineage: Eukaryota > Metazoa > Arthropoda > Insecta > Plecoptera > Perlodidae > Isoperla > Isoperla grammatica. The sequence goes on along the minus strand of OX246746.1, from coordinate 11,731,253 downwards.
ACATTAACATTTTTTGCGGTTTTTAAGGTAAACTTATTCTGTCTTGTGCCAATATCATTCATCATTCTCTCTAAGAGTAGACTCAAGGGTGAACGCACTCGCACGGATACGAGCTTTAGGAACTATTTGTTTTCCTGTAAAATGCCTTGTTTCGAATGGCTATATAGCATACGCCGGACGTTCACTAGTTTTTAAAAATGCATTAACATACTATTTTCTACGCTTAGAAAAGAGGACATGTTCGGGATTTTACGGACATGTGGTATGAAGGTTTCCACTCCTCCTTCTCTATGTCAGTTTGGGGTGGGCGGACCGAAGAGGGTCCTTGGTCAAGGCCTGTGAGAGTGGGGGTTTAGTGTGTACAGGGAGAGCCCAGTGACCGGACACGGTGCTGGGTGGTTGTGTGTTCCCAATGTTGTAGTATATAAATTGTGGTTTTAGTAAATAATCAACTTCGTTCTTATACATTCGTGTAATTAATAACATCATTCGTCATTTACCATCCTAAATCGTCCTTGGAGATGTAACAACTGGCGCCCCATGGGCAGGACCCCCATTCGGTAACTGTTTTATGAAACCCCCGATACCGATTCGGGCCGCTTTGGGTCGAAAGCGGGCGAGAGCGATTATGTAACTTTTTTATGCCCGATACCGCCAAATTTGACCCGGAATGGAAACGTAAAACCCGATACGGATTCGGCACCGCTTTCTAGGCCGATATGCGTGTTAAACGGTTTTTTTAGCTTATTAACATATTTTGTTTTCAACGAAAACTAGGAGACGATTAAGATTTTAAAGAAGAAATATAGTACGTTGTAAGTTGAAATTCTTTTCTATAATTTACTGTATTAAATATTATTTTGTTGAGGTTATGTCAAACTATACACGTATTTACTGACTTAGCTTTAAATTAATATTCAATGCAGGTCTAGGCCTAAATATCCCCTCCCCCTAAAGATCGTATGTCTAGGCCTAGACCTTCACAGCATTAGCCCTACTCATATGTACACATAGTGGCAGCAGAATGCTAGGCCTAGTATGTTTTAAAACAACGCTGAACAACGTTTTCGGTCGATGGCATTTTGAGGTTATAAACAAAAACAAAAGACGATCACAACATGACTTGTGCGAACTGCGAAGCCCTCGGAAGAGCTGAGTTTCTGATTGGTTACAACTACAACAACAGAGTTTTTACAGTTGTTACATCTCCAAATACGATTTAGGATGGTAAATGACGAATGATGTTACTAATTACACGAATGTATAAGAACGAAGTTGATAATTTATTAAAACCACAATTTATATACTACAACATAGGGAACACACAACCACCCAGCACCGTGTCCGGTCACTGGGCTCTCCTTTTACACACTAAACCCCCACTCTCACAGGCCTTGACCACGGGCGCTCTTCGGTCCGCCCACCCCAACCTGACATACACTACGTTTACCACGGGCCTCAATACGCATTGAACGAACACGGCTCGACTTCAAACCGGCTTCAAATGCTTGATAAACACCACCAATTCGCATTGAGGTCAATCCTATATCGAAAGCAGATTGAGTTGAGTAATGCGGTTCGACTTTCCTTTATTTACGGTTGAAAACGGTTTAACACCGCCAAAATGATTTATTTTTTGGATTGTAGCCACCAAATACTGGTCCACAAGGTCCTACCATTTACATTAGACTATTTTATACCTAGGCATATTATCTGTTCAGTAAAATGACGTGAAATGCTCCACTACAAACAACTTTAAACTCAGCACACTTGTAGGTTAGGGTGCACAACAAAGATGTCGTATTGATATCGAATCGAGGAACAGCGTTTTCGTTTCGTGGTAAGCACTCGAAGTCAAACCGTTTGGAAGTCGAGCCGTTTTCGTTCAATTTGTATTGAGGCCCGTGGTAAACGTAGTGATAGAGAAGGAGGGGTGGTAACCATACAAACCCTAGACAGGGCCGAGTTTCGTGTGACATCCACACTACTACTACATATTATGTAAGGCCTTATAGACTTTAGCTTTTCATAACTAGTTTGATGAAATATTATTACTAATGGCACCGCCTGTTGGCCAGTGGCCACCTGTGCCTCAATCGATATAAAACGTATGCGCTTTGAATTTGGCTGTGTATAGGTGGCTGTGGGAGAAAATGATAATATGTAATTCATTTTCTTTGGATCTGAAAGTGTGTAGAATAATAGATCTTCATCTTAAGAAACCAGGGACGTGATTTAAAAGTTTTAAAGTTAACTCATTATATTTCTTTACGGATGACAAGTGTACACGTGTACCGATTTTCGGTGACCAGTAAAAAATTCATATTTAATACTATTTTTATCCTGTGTGTTAGACATACCCAATAATCGTGGTAATTTTAGTTTAGTTTCCAAATTAATATTTTTCTCTTAAATAACTGTAGTTGCTCATATTAATTCAATTAATCGTCAATTAATATCATTACTTTGTGGATTTACGTATTTTTATTATTCTGTGCAGTGTGCGACCGGCCTGCAAGCTGCCAGCGAGCAGTGCACAGAGCGCGCACTAGGCCTCCACTTCAAACAACGCCAGCCGCCTGACCGCTCGACTCCTATTCCTCCTCCCCCCCCCAACCCGACTTATTGTAAGCGTGCTATTTTTGGTTCCGTAGGCCTACTTATTACAGTCATTCGGTCAATAATATTGTTCTATAAATAATCTCCAGAAAGGCTCCTGATTGCTTGGAAGGGGTCAATTATTCCACCTAACCGCTCGGCTCCTTTATCCCATCCCCCCCCCCCCCCCCCCCCCAACGCCGACTTATTCTAATACTAACGATAGACGATCGCGAAAATCGCGCGAGTTAGCTCGCGTGAGAATCTCGCTATGAGTAGGCCCACACTTGATAGCATGCAACTCACCAACTTCCTGACGGTTGAGTCAACTCGCGCGAGTTGAAAAAATAACAATTCCAACTAGTTAGCGAGAAAAGTTAGCGAGCCCCAATCAGAGTTCGCCGTAGTATCACGTGATCATTGATGCGAGAGATGTCTACCAACTACACTTTTAATACTATTTATGGTTGTCGAAGCCCGCGAAGAATGCAAACATTGTACCCATAACCTATGATTATGAATAATACTCGATGTACTTTACAAATACTTTACTCGATGTACTGCTCTCGCAATGACAAGAAATATTGCAATTGCTGCGGCCAATATATTTAGAATCATAATAACTCGAAAGAAGAAGGCAAGAAAAATAAAAGTAAAACAGACGAGAAAGAATCTTTTCCAATGTGCGTTGATGAAAGAGAAAACAACGCATAGGCGTACTACGACGGCAACTATTGTAACTATAGTGAGTTTACAAGAATACACCAGAAGGTGCCACTGCTGTCAAACGATTTCTGTTGAACGTATATGGTAAAAATAAATAAATAAATGGTAATAAACTCTCGCGCGATTTTCTCGATAGTCTATCGTCAGCATAAGCCTGCTATTTAAATTCCGTAGGCCTACTTATTACTGTCAATAATATTGTTCTATAAATAATCTCCAGAAATGCTCCTGATATCTTGGCAGGCGTCAATTATGCAGTGAACGTGTTTTTTTTTTCTAAATAAACAGTAATTTCTCGTATTAATTGTCAATAACCATTCTTACTTTGTGGATTTACGTATTTTTATTATTCTGTGCAGTGTGCGACCGGCCTGCAAGCTGCAATCGTGTAGTACACAAAACGCGCACTAGGCCTCCTCTTCAAACAACGCCAGCCGCCTGACCGCTCGGCTTCTATATCCTCTAGAAAATAAGCCCTTCTGGGCCAGGAGAAAAATAGGCCCGGAGTTACTCTGATAGTCGTAAGAGGCGACGAAAATAGACCCTGTCCCTTCCCCCCCTCTGTCCCACTGAATATTTTTCCTCCCACTTGGCCCTGCCCCCCCTTGCTGGACTCCCGTATAACGACCCACGCGACCGTACAATGGATCTGATTCGGATGTGGCTTTATTCTTCATCATCAGCTTTCTCATCTTCATTATCACCCGCTTATCTCGATTCGCTCGTCTCGATTAGCCATTGTTGCACAAATATGAGACGTTAAGCGCCATTAATCATCAAGCTCCTATATCAACCCCCCCCCCCCCCCTCCACCCCTACCTACGACTTATTCTAAGCGTGTTTTTTTAATTCCGTAGGCCTACTTATAACAGTCAATGATATGATTATATAAATAATCTCCAGAAAGGCTCCTGATTGCCTGGCAGGGGTCATTATTTTATAATAACCGTGTTTTTTTCTTAAATAAACTGTAATTTCGCGTATTAATTGTCAATAACTATTATTACTTTGTGGATTCACGTAATTTTATTATTCTGTGCAGTGTGCGACCGGCCTGCAAGCTGCAATCGTGTAGTACACAAAACGCGCACTAGGACTCCTCTTCAAACAACGCCAGCCGCCTGACCGCTCGGCTTCTATATCCTCTAGAATATAAGCCCTTCTGGGCCAGGAGAAGAATAGGCCCGGAGTGACTCTGATAGTCGTAAGAGGCGACGAAAATAGACCCTGTCCCTTCCCCCCCTCTGTCCCACTGAATATTTTTCCTCCCACTTCGCCCTGCCCTCCCTTGCTGGACTCCCGTATGAAGACCCACGCGACGTACAATGGATCTAATTCGATGTGGCTTTATTCTTCATCATCATCTTCTCATCTTCATTATCACCCGCGCATCGTCTCGATTAGCCATTGTTGCACAAATATGAGACGTTAAGCCCCATTAATCATCAATCTCCTATATCCTTCCCCCCCCAACCCCCGCCCCCCCCCCCCCGCCACGACTTATTCTAAGCAGGTGCTATTTTAGTTCCGTATGCCAGCTTATTGCAGTCAATAATATGATTATATAAATAATCTCTAGAACGGCTCCTGATTGCCTAACAGGGGTCAATTATTTTACTGTGCACCAGTTTTTTCTTAAATAAACCGTAATTTCTCGTATTAATTGTCAATAACCATTCTTACTTTGTGGATTCACGTAATTTAATTGCTCTGTGCAGTGTGCGACCGGCCGGCAGCTGCCAGCGAGTAGTGCCAGAGCGCGCAAGGGGTCCACTTCAAACAACGCCAGCCGCCTGACCGCTCGGCTCCTATTCCTCCTCCCCCCCCCCCCCTCCAACCCACCCCCCAGCTCCCCCTCCTAAACCAAACCCCCACGACTTATTCTAAGCGTGCTATTTTAATTCAGTTGGCCTACTTATTACAGTCAATAATATTGTTCTATAAATAATCTCCAGAAAGGCTCCTGATTGCTTGGCAGGGGTCAATTATTATGCATTGAACGTGTTTTTATTTTCGTTAAATAAACTGTAGTTTCTCGTATTAATTCAATAAATCGTCAAAAACTGTTCTTACTTTGTAGATTTACGTAATTTAATTGTTCTGTGCAGTGTGCGACCGGCCTACAAGCGTGTAGTACACAAAACGCGCACTAGGCCTCCACTTCAAACAATTCGCCAGCCGCCTGATAGCTCGGCTCCTATATCCTCCCCCCCCCCCCCATGATCCAGGCCATTTACATAAAAATTGGACCAAACCTCGGACAAATTGCAACATTAGTGTTTTTGGTATCATTTTCTTCAGAAAAACATCCTATTTAACATACTCAAAATCCGCAAAAATCCGACGACTAGGATTTTTTATATGGAGCTTTAATTAAAATTATAATTATAGTAAGACTTCAAAATTTTAAATGTACCCAAACTAGTCGAGTTTGGATTCAAATGAATGCTTATAAGTGCAGGTTGACATTTACTATGGTCAATGACTTCCTTTTATCACACAGGGGTCACTAGAGGTCAACAATGAGTCACAAATTATTAATAAGATGTTACTAAAAATATATTTTAAATAATTAAATTGATATAACGGCATATCAATTTTCAAATATGTATTTATCTGTATATCATTTAATGATTCTCTTCTTTCACGATAAGTACCTCTCTTATGACCAAAACATGTATAGACCACATCAATATCAATATTTTAGAGTATGTATTAATTCATAAAGCTATTTTCCAGAGTAGTTAGATGTATTATTATTTGAAACTACAACGATCTCTTATCAAGTTACGTGTTCATATCGCTGTCACTGTGGTTAACAGAGGTAAATGTAAAATTGGTATAGCTCATTCCATTGCATTCCTTGCAGGCAGACGAGCAATTCATTCATTCCCTACTGACAGCCCTTTTTTGAGTCTGGCAATCAGTTTTACAACACCGTATAACTTTCATAAGATCATCTGTGGTTGGTGCTAAAAATCGCAATGGTGTTCTATTTGCAAAGATATTCAATATAACAGCCCACCATACAATAAACCCACAGTGTAGATAGCATGGAGGTTGACGATCGTAGATCTCAACGAGCTGGGTGTAATATTCGAAGGATTTTTGGAACGAGCTGCGTCTGTTGTAGATACAAAAGATTATTGCAAAATTTTAAGAATCTTTACAAAATCAACGGACTTGTAACTTGTTTGCAAACAAATGGACGTAAAGCCCAAACATCAATAAATAGTTCCAATTCATGGACATGGTAAACAATGAAAAAGTTTATTAAATCTGAACAGATGGAAAACAGGATGCTGTTTCTGCAATCTGTTTCAGAAATGTTACCTTATCTTGAAGCAGCAAGTAGGCCCGCTTACACGAGAAGGGCGCGATTATATCTAAAAGCGATCAACAAACTCGAAAAGGATCATCCTGATAAGTGTCTTACAGGAAAATATCTGATCAATACTGCGCAGGTCGCTCAGTTGATCTTATAAGTGTGTACAGAGTTTTAATTTAGAGAAGGTCGAGGTATGACTTAAACATCAACAATCAAACTTCATCAATCAGTTTGAGTCTCTCTCACCAGTGCCTAAATTATGATGATATTTGGGTTTTACGTCCCATATTTTTGCAACTTGGCTAATCGAGTCGATAAGTGGGTGAAATATGAAGAGGAAGATGTGGAGGAAAGGGGCAGTAGGAGAGCGATGAGAAAAAGGGAGAGTGTGGACTACATTTTGTCTGGCTTCTCCTCCTCGATCTGTTCGGCTAGGGTGATCCTACCAGAAGCATATGCTTCCACCAGTACAGGTCACGGGATTAACAAAGCACACACATCTGCCTGCCACGATAGGATAACAGTCCCTGGGTAGGTAATGCCTAAATGCACCGATGTAAACAGAGATATGCAAGAAACCACTCGGATATCATATAAGACAAGTGAGCAACACATTGACTCATTGAATGAGAGACAAGAAAGAGACGAAAAGATAACATCACAATCCTTTGTTTCTTTAATCACATGGATCCATTTTAAGAAACTTATCCCTATGAATCTTAAAAACGGGCCAAGTAGCAAATGTTAGTGTCAACGTGGACGAAAGAAACAGTGTTCGTACACGGTGGCCCATACTTGATTAATTCATGACAGGAGAAAATGTGTCAAAGGTCACTTTTAAAAGGAAATACTCTTTTGGATATGGTTCTCATGAAGATCGGTGACGACGTAATCTAAATTGATCCTCGGGTTTTGTTTCAAAGGTTTATTAGCAACCAAAGCTGAAGAAGATGGTATATGTATGAGCTATGTAGCCAACCCTAGAGGGGGAAGAAGGCAGTGGTAAGCATGCATGGCGGAAAGAATACTAAAAACCTTGAAAATCTCCGCTACCGATGGTTTACGGGAAAGACTGCGTCAGGAACACGTTTGTTAGGGCTGAACCGCGTCGTAAGCATGTACAATCAAATAAATGCGTGGAAAGGAGTAGACCTGAATCCTATTCAATATATATGGGTTATAAAGAAGGGAAAATTATACTTGTGTGATTAGCACCAGCTCCAGATAATGCCCGGTGGTACACAAACTTGTCAAATATTTTAGCTTTATTAATTAATATTTTAATGTTGTCATGCACAGTTTATTGTGGGGAATAAAAATATCTATCCATCTATCTGCTTTCGTGTAAGGAGGGAATCATTAATAACAGGGACAAAAACTTTTTTTTTAATTGATACGCCGTTACCCTAATTTAACAATTTAAAATGTATTCCTAGTAGGATCTTATTAATAATTTGTAACTTATTAATGACCTCTTGTGACCCCTGTATGATAAAATGAAGTCGATTATCATCATAAATGTCAACCTGCAGCAATAAGCATTCATTTGAATCCAAACTCGACTAGTTTGGGTACATTTAAAATTTTGAAGTGTAATTATAATTTTAATTTTAATTCAAGCTCCATAAAAAAAATCCTAGTCGTCGGATTTTTGCGGATTTTGACTATGTTAAAGAGGATGTTTTTCTGAAGAAAATGATACCAAAAACACTAATGTTGCAATTTGTCCGAGGTCAAATCCAAAATGGCCTGGATCACCACGACTTATTGTAAGTTTGTTATTTTTTGTTCCGTAGGCCTACTTATAACAGTCATTCAAGTCAATAATATTATTATAAATAATCTCCAGAAAGGCTCCTGATTGCTTAACAGGGGTCAATTATTATGCAGTGAACGTGTTTTTTTTTTGTAGTATACTGTAATTTCTCATATTAATTCAATTATTCGTCAATAAATATTATTACTTTGTGGATTCACGTAATTTAATTGTTCTGTGCAGTGTGCGACCGGCCTACAAGCGTGTAGTACACAAAACGCGCACTAGGCCTCCACTTCAAACAATTCGCCAGCCGCCTGATCGCTCGGCTCCTATATCCTCCCCCCCCCCCCCCCCCCACGACTTATTGTAAGTTTGTTATTTTTTGTTCCGTAGGCCTACTTATAACAGACATTCATGTCAATAATATTATTAAAAATAATCTCCAGAAAGGCTCCTGATTGCTTAACAGGGGTCAATTATTGTGCAGTGAACGTGTTTTTTTTGTAGTAAACTGTAATTTCTCATATTAATTCAATTATTCGACAATAAATATTATTACTTTGTGGATTCACGTAATTTAATTATTCTGTGCAGTGTGCGACCGGCCTGCAAGCTGCAAGCGAGCAGTGCACAGAACGCGCACTAGGCCTCCACTTCAAACAACGCCAGCCGCCTGATCGCTCGGATCCTCTAATTATAAGCCCGTCTGGGCCCGGGGAAGAATAGGCCCCGAGTGACTCTGCTAGTCGTAAGAGGCGGCGAAAAGAGACCCTGTCCCTTCCCCCACCACCGTCCCACTGAATATTTTTCCTCCAACTTGGCCCTGCCCTCCCTTGCTGGACTCCCGTATGACGACCCACGCGACGTACAATGTATCTGATTCGGATGTGGCTTTATTCTTCATCATCATCTTCTCATCTATTATCACCCGCGCATCGTCTCGATTAGCCATTGTTGCACAAATATGAGACGTTAAGCGCCATTAATCATCAATTTTCTATATCCCCCCCCCCCCCCCCCCCCCCCCTCCGACTTATTCTAAGTGAGCTATTTTAATTCCGTAGGCCTACTTATAACAGTTAATAATATGATTACAAAAATAATCCCCAGAAAGGCTCCCGATTGCCTGGCAGGGGTAAATTATTTTACAGCGAACGTGTTTCATTCTTAAATAAACTGTAATTTCTCGTATAAATTGTCAATAAATATTCTTACTTTGTGGATTCACGTAATTTTATTATTTTGTGCAGTGTGCAACCGGCCTGCAAGCTGCAAGCGTGTAGTACACAAAACGCGCACTAGGCCGCCACTTCAAACAACGCCAGCCGCCTGACCGGTCGGCTCCTATTCCCCCCCCCCCCCCCCCCCCGACTTATTGTAAGCGTGCTATTTTAATTCCGTAGGCCAACTTAATACAGTCAATAATATGATTATTATATAAATAATCTCTTGAAAGGCTCCTGATTGCCTGGCAGGAGTCAATTATTTTACAGTGAACGTGTAACTATTCTTACTTTGTGGGTTCACGTAATTTAATTATTCTGTGCAGTGTGCGACCGGCCTGCAAGCTGCCAGCGAGCAGTGCACAGAGCGCGCACTAGGCCTCCACTTCAAGCGTCAGTCGACTGACCGCTCGACTCCTATATCCTCCCGACTTATTCTAAGCGTGCTATTTTAATTCCAAATGCCAATTTATTACAGTCAATAATATTATTATTATATAAATAATCTCTAGAAAGGCTCCCGATTCTTGGCAGGGGTCAATTATTATGCAGTGAACGTGTTTTTTTTCTTAAATAAACTGTAATGTCTAGTATAAATTGTCAATAACTTTTCGTACTTTGTGGATTCACGTAATTTAGTTATTCTGTGCTGTGTACGTCCGGCCTGCAAGCTTCAAGCGTGTAGTACACAAAACCGCCACTTCAAACAACGCCAGCCGCCTGATCGCTCGACTCGTAACTCCTCCCTCCCTCCCTCCCCCCCCCCCCCCCACGACTTATTGTAAGTTTGTTATTTTTTGTTCCGTAGGCCTACTTATAACAGTCATTCAAGTCAATAATATTATTATAAATAATCTCCAGAAAGGCTCCTGATTGCTTAACAGTGGTCAATTATTTTACAGTGAACGTGTTTTTCTCCTAAATAAACTGTTATTTCTCGTATTAATTGTCAATAACCATTCTTACTTTGTTGATTACGTAATTTAAATATTCTGTACAGTGTGCGACCGGCCTGCAAGCTGCAAGCGAGCAGTGCACAAAACGCGCACTAGGCCTCCACTTCAAACAACGCCAGCCGCCTGACCGCTCGGCTCCTATATCCCCCCCCCCTGACTTATTCTAAGCGTGCTATTTTATTTCCGTAGGCCTACTTATTACAGTCAATAATATTGTTACATAAATAATCTCCAAAAAGACTCCCGATTGCTTTGCAGGGGGCAAATATAATGCAGTGAACGTATTTTTGTCTTAAATAAACTGTAATTTCGCGTATTAATTGTCAATAACTATTATTACTTTGTGGATTCACGTAATTTTATTGTTCTGTGCAGTGTGCGACCGGCCTGCAAGCTGCAAGCGAGCAGTGCACAAAACGCGCACTAGGCCTCCACTTCAAACAACGCCAGCCGCCTGACCGCTCGGCTCCTATATCCCCCCCCCCCCCCGAACTTATTCTAAGCGTGCTATTTTATTTCCGTAGGCCTACTTATTACAGTCAATAATATTGTTCTATAACTTAACTCCAGAAAGGCTCCTGATTGCTTGGCAGTGGTCAATGGTTTTGCAGTGAACGTGTTTTTTTCCTAAATAAACTGTAATTTCTCGTATTAATTCAATTAATCGTCAATAAATATTATTACTTTGTGGATTTACGTTATTTTATTGCTCTGTGCAGTGTGCGACCGGCCTGCAAGCTGCAAGCGTGTAGTGCACAAAACGCGCACTAGGACTCTCTTCAAACAACGTCAGCCGTCAGCCAGGGGGGGGGGAGAGGAGGAGTTACTAAAGTGGCCATCACCCAAAGATTGGTACAGAGTTATGCGGAGAATTTCCTCCCCTTACCCCCACTTCCATCCATGCGCAGGCGAAGCGAGGAAACGAAAGATTTAATCTCTCTAATAGACCGGCGAACCTCACAGTGTTATGACAGGTAATTAAATATGTCAAATTTGAATAGAAATAAGTACCCGTGTTGTAATCACTTTAAATATTGATCTGATACTAATTGTGAGTATTTATTGTGAATCTTGAGAGGAAAACAATACAAATGCTATTTTGAATGAAAAAAATCGCGCTGTTTGTAGGCCTACACAACAGTCTTAGTAAATCACAATCTCATACCCATGAGTTGGAAAGTATGATTACACAGGTTTAAAGATATAAGCCAGCTTTATGGGCAATGATGGCAAGTGATGCTTTTGTTCCCAAAGTTTTTCTTTTGTTCCCAAAGTTTTCCCCACCCGGGAATCGCACCCGGGTCTTCCGTTAATTCGTAACGCCGAAAGACCCGGGTTCGATTCCCGGCCGTGGCAAACTTGTACGACAACGGCATCACTTGACAAACAGCGCGATTTTTTTCATTCAAAATAGCATTTGTATTGTTTTCCTCTCAAGATTCACAGTAAATACTCACAATTAGTATCAGATCAATATTTAAAGTGATTACAACACGGGTACTTATTTCTATTCAAAGTTGACATATTTAATTACCTGTCATAACACTGTGAGGTTCGCCGGTCTATTAGAGAGATTAAATCTTTCGTTTCCTCGCTTCGCCTGCGCGTGGATGGAAGTGGGGGTAAGGGGAGGAAATTCTCCGCATAACTCTGTACCAATCTTTGGGTGATGGCCACTTTAGTAACTCCTCCTCTCCCCCCCCCCCCCCCCCCCCCAGCGACTTATTTTAAGCACGTGCTATTTTATTTCCGTAGGCCTACTTATTACAGTCAATAGGGACTCCAGAAGGGCTTTTGATTGTTTGACAGAAGTAACTTATTTTGCAGTGAACGTGTGTTGACCAGTAACGATACTATTAACATTGTATTTTGTTTTCTTGCACTTCTTGTAGCATTACTCCCATTCGCGGGTACACGCGTTGGTGGACGAGGTGTACACGTTGTTAATGTGAAAAACACGCTTTTGGACATCCCTAATTTCTATAAAGGTTCAAAGTTTTCGATTCTCTGTTTCTCCCGCACTTTTATTTTCAAACTTTGTGTGACGTCACCATTCATGTTTATCACTTTTTGTGAGTGACTTTGCCACTGCATCCTAGATTTAACGATGAAACTTTTAAATCTCAAGCACTGTTGTCAAGTCTACTTTATACAACCATAGATAGTTTTCAAATCTTCAGAAAATGAATAACACCTAATATTTACCAATATTCTATAAAACATTTTCGGTTATGTTATTTGCTTCTGGGAAAGATAATAAAGTAGAATCTTCAACCGAGAACTCATAACATTATTATTGCAATAGAACCTATATTAAATCTCTTAGAGCAGTTACAAAACGTACTAAATTTAGGGTAAAAAACACAGGTACAGCAAAAAAATTATAACTTTGGACCCCTGCATTTAAAAATGATGAAACTAGGAGGTGGCCCTAAAAACATGTTTTGTCAAGTACTGTACAAAAAAAAATACTTTAACACAGCCGGATTTATCAGAACCCCGGAACAAAATTTGACTTTTTTACCGTCCCGGTACGCGCGAATGTCAATTACGGTATTTTTTTTTTACATTTTTTTTTGTTCGCTAAGAACCATATTTAAAAGTGACAACCATAAAAATCAGATTTTTAGTCCACGTGACAGTTGCTGTAATAGCCTTAACTAATTTATCATCATGATTAATTGATTGATTGATTGATTGCTGATACATGCTGATACATGTGACGCATGCCCCGTTTTTTTCCGCCATAAATACGTGGTACCTTCAGCTTATATATTTATAAATGAATTATATTCTAATTCATCGAAATAAAATATTTTTGTGTTCGGTTAGCTAGCCTAATCCTAATCTAGTAGAATAAAAAATCACTCTTACACATCCTATTACTTTATGGAGGTTAAAAATCATTAAATGGGTGATACTTTTTGTGACTAA